>JABUQX010114501.1:0-2500 GCA_015478945.1 Trachelipus rathkii | reverse complement strand
GCTCTTTGCATGGGTGTTTTTGGCTCCTTTTAAGGAGTATGCATTTCGCATATGTTGTGGTTCAACTCAAGCAACTCTTCTTGAAAGTGTGTTGTGTAGGTTTTTCGTTCTAGTAAGACACCTACACTCACTAATTTTCTCCAGTATCATTTTTTCGTCGAATTACTGCGTCACTCTCTTTATTAAATAGCTATTACAATGGAAACTGCTCATCCATAACAAATCGCAATGTTGTTTACAATATTGTTTTTGTATAATGTCGTTTAATAGATATGTTAGGCCAGTATATGAATATTGTCTACACAAGTTTGGGCCCTGTATTTAAAGAAAGACTTAGATAGGCTAGAGAGAGTGCAATGGAGCAACAAGAATGATTTCTGGGTTTGAGGGTAAGAGCTATGAGGAGAATCTAAAGTAGATAGGATTGTTTTATGAAGAGAGGCGATTTATCAGAGGGGACATGATACAAGTCTACAAAATATTTACATATATTGATAATAAGGAGACAAATAAATTTTTCATATAGAGCACGGACAGGTGACATAAAAAGAAAATTAAGAAGAAAGCATGTCATCTTGATATAAGAAAGCATGCATTCAGTAATAGGGTTGTTAAATTTTGGAATGATTTGCCACAGGAGGTTTTTGAGTGCAACTCGATTGGAACATTTAAAAAGGGACTGAATAGATAGATATATGAATGGTTTGAGTATCATATAGAATATTTTGATTAAGCCAAATTGGCTGGTTCTTAGTTACTGTAGTTATTAAGGTTAATTGTATGTTACTATACAGTTATTAAAGCTGTAGTTTGGCTAGCAAGTATATGTGGTACTTTAGATATAGTTTTTTATATTTTAGTTCTAGACTTTGTGTATAAATATGTCATTGACAAGCCCTAGGGTACTTTATGGATTTGCATGAGAATGTTGTTTGGTGATTGGTTCTGCTGGCTTGACTGGTACAGTCTTGATAGGCAAATGTGGCTTCTTACTGTCTTTTTATTTCTAATATATATATAAATATATATATATATATATATATATATATATTTATATATAAAATATATAATATATATATATATATATATATATATATATATATATATATATATATATATATATATATATATATATATATATATATTGTTCGAAAATGCACAACTAAAATATTTATTAATATTCTTGGTGTTTCAATTTCTCATGATCATAATTGGATGGATCACATTACTTCGCTTTCTAAACAACCTTCTATGAGGTTGGGTGTTCTGAGGCACCTTCTTCAGAATTTCTTGTCACCACCTTAAATGCTAGGTCTTTACAGGGGTTTGTTTGCCCTTTTATGAAGTATGCATTACACATCTGTTGTGGTTCCACTCTAAAAGCTCAATTTGAAAGTTTGATGTTTAAGATTTTTCATGTTATCAGCTCTCCTGCTCACTAAATCTCTCCAGTCGCTCTTTTTTCCTTCCAATTACTGCGTTTCTCTCTTTACTCAATCGCTAATTCAATGAACATTGGTCATCTGAACCCTCCAGTTAAATACTTCCTCCTTTGAGGAAGGCTCTTGCGACACGCCTTTCTACACAGCTTATATCTTTCTCTTTGCATCTTTCAAACCCCAGATTTAACTATATGCTCAATCTTACATGTATTCCACTGGTAGAGTATGGAGCACTTTCCATTGTATCTATTACCAAACTACCTCTGACATGTACACTTAAATCCTTCCACAGTTCCAAACTAGTGAAAGCATCTATTCGCAAATATATTCATAAGAGTCTTAAAAAATGAGAACACATTCTCTTAAATACTTACTTTTGTAATTGAACGCCACGCGGTATAAAGGTAAAACTTTCTTCTACCGCTCGTACTTGAACCCCTTGAGTGTGTCCGTAATTATCTAGTCACAAAGACAACTTACAAACAAGTAAAAGTCGAAAAGAGTTTAACAATATTTTTTATAAATTCTTGTTTATGATTATATATAGTAAAAACAATTTGGATTTACAATATAACAAGAAGTTATTCACAATTATTAGGGCTAACTAAAGTAAGATTAAATAATCAATTAACGGAATTATTCCCATAAATATTTACTCTAAAGTTCTTCTGTACAGTTCACACGAACGAACGTATGGTAAATAAACGGGGATTTGCACTATAAATATATATATATATATATAATAAGTTATTGCATAACTTATATAATACTTATTATATTATATATATATATATATAATATAATATATATAGTAATAATATTATATATATATATATATATATCACTATATCTATAATATAATATTTAAAGTATATATAATATATAGTATATATAATATTATTTATATATATATATATTATATAGCTATTATATTTATGATATATAACATATAATATTAGATAGGTATATACGAGGTATAGATATAATATATATATATATAATAATATATATATTAATAGTATATATAGTATATATATCTAGTATATATATATATATAT
>JABUQX010114499.1:25000-28230 GCA_015478945.1 Trachelipus rathkii | reverse complement strand
AGCATATATATTATGCTATATATATATATATATATATATATAGAGTTATATATATATATATATATATATATATATATATATATATATATATATATATATATATATATATATGATATATAAATATATATATATATATATATATATATATATATATATATATATATATATATATATATATATATATATATATATATATATATATATATATATATAATTTACTACAAATAAAATGTCAAAAAATTTTAGTATTCGATTTGCAAAGAATGTTCTTAGTATGAAAGGGAAAAAGTTTTTAAATTTGGCGAGAATTTCAATTGCAGAATCTACAATGGGCCTTTCTAATAGTTATTTTTGATATATATATATATATATATATATATAATATAATATATATATATATATGTAATTTATGGATATATATATATATATATATATATATATATATATATATATATATATATATATATATATATATATATATATTCCTTTTTCCTTCTTAGAGGGTGACAACGGGGAGGGACTACAGAAATTGAAATTTAAGGCCGACTACCCCCAAGCCTATCGCCACCACGTGTTCAGTAGCTGAGTTTTTTAATTCTTGCAACCAGGAAGATAAACTCAGGCTGCCACGCGGAGAAATGAATCAAGCGTTCTTCGCAAAGAGTCGGCGAGTCAACCTCCTACGCCACGAGACATATATATATATATATATATATATATATATATATATATATATATATATATATATATATATATATATATATATATATATATATATATATATATATATATATATATATATATATATAGATGTCTATATTATAGATATATATATATATATATATTTAATTTTGACGAGTAGTGTATATATATATATATATATATATATATATATATATATATATATATATATATATATATATATATATATATATATATATATATATATATATATATATATATATTATATGAATATATATCTATATATATATATATATATATCAGTGGCGAGGCGTGGCATTTTCCAGCAGTCATCGCTACAGTTCCCGGTTCCCTATTCCGACATTATATATATATATATATATATATATATATATATATATATATATATATATATATATATATATATATATATATATATATATATATATATATAGTATATATATATATATATATATATATATATATATATATACAACCTCCTGTGGCAAACCATTCCAAAATTTAACAGCTCTTTTTTGCTGAAAGAATGCTTTCTTATATCAAGATGGCATGCTTTCTTCTTAATTTTCTTGTTATGCCCCCTGGTCTCCCGTCCGTGCTCTACTATGAAGAATTTATTGGTCTCCGTATTATCAATAGATGTAAAAATTTTGTAGAATTGTATCATGTCCCGTCTGAGAAATCGCCTTTCTACTGAAAACATTCCTAACTCCTTCAGCCTCTCCTCATAGCTCTTACCATCAAACCCAGAAATCATCCTTGTTGCTCTACTTTGCACTCTCTCTAGCATATCTAAGTCTTTCTTTAAATAAGGGGCCCAAACTTGGGCAGAATACTCTATTATTGGCCTAACATAGCTATTATACAGTTTACTTATTACTTCTTTGCTCTTGTAAACAACATTGCGATTTATTATGCCCAGCATCTTATTAGCTTTATTATTTGCTTCCAAACACTGATTAGCTACTTTCAAATTACTGCTTATAATTACACCTATATCTTTTTCTTGGTCCACAGGTTCAAGCTAATCCCCATTCATATCGCAGTTAAAACTTTTATTTGAGAAACCTAGGTGAAGAACCTTACAATTTTTACTATAAAAATTCATTTGCCACTTATCTGCCCACCCAAGAAGTTTATCAAGATCATTTTGAATCTTTATACATCCTTCACTTTTCCTAACTGAGGTGGCCACTTTGGTATCATCTGCAAACTTAGAAAAATTGCATTTAAGTCCATGGTCTAAATCACTTATATATATGAGGAACAATAGTAACCCCAGCTCTGAACCCTGTGGGACACCACTCTTCACTATTTCCCATGATGATTTATTGCCATTTAGTTGTACACACTGTTTTCTATTCCACAACTACTCTTTAATCCAACCAATTCTTGAACACACTTGACCTATGTTTCACCACTAGTCCTTCTCTCTATAAATACACCATTTCGCTCCTATTGGTAAATCTGACCACAATCTTATATCTCTTAATTTCAATACTTTCTCTCCAACAGCTTCATCCTGCCCTATGCGTTTTTTTCTGGCACTTTGATCGGGCTGATTGGGGGGCCTTGCGTCGATTCTACGCTAACTATAATTGGAATGACTGCTTTGACTCTGATGACGCTTCGGCTTCTGCCACTAAGGTGGGAGCTGTAATCGTTGACGGGATGAGCAGGTTCATTCCTTCTTCGACTAAATCTTTCTCTCCTCATAATCCATGGTTCGATCGTGCTTGTTCTCTGGCCATTCATGCTAGAGACAGTGCGTATCGGGGGTGGAAAAATTCTCGTTCTCCTATCACTCTCGCTAATTTTCATTCAGCTAAAAATCGTTGCAGGGATACTCTTCGACGAGCAAAGCGGGCTTTCATCAAACGAAAGTGCGCTAACCTCCTTGGATCTCCTACTAACAAATCTTTCTGGCCTCTTGCCAAAAACATCTCTAACAATTTCTGTAAATCATCTTTTGCCCCTCTTATTCGATCTGATGGCTCTGTTGCTAACTCTCCAACTGAAAAGGTCAATCTCTTCGGCCTCCTATTTTCCCCTAACTCAACCTTGGACGATTCTGGCATTCCTCCTCCTTCTCCTTCTCCTTCTCCTCTCAGGTGTCCTATGTCTTTACCTGTGATTACATTTGATCGGGTACACGGGCTCCTGAGATCTATGAACGTTAGGAAGGCGGGTGGCCCGGATGGCATTCCTCCCCGAGTTTTGAGGGAATGTGCTTACGTGCTGACCCCGCCCCTCGTTCAACTATATTCTCTATGTCTCAATATTAGCTCAATACTAATACTAATACCCCGCCCCTCGTTCAACTATATTCTCTATGTCTCAATACTAGCTCAATACTAATACTAATACTACTAGCTCAATACTAATTCTCTTCCATCTTCTGTGTTCCCTGCTGAATTTAATCTCACTCACTTTAAAGCCTGCGTCTGTTCTCATCTGCGTAATTTGCGCTAGCGGATGAAACTTTGGTGTGCAACACCCCCTCCCTG
>JABUQX010114499.1:20000-22500 GCA_015478945.1 Trachelipus rathkii | reverse complement strand
TATATATATATATATATATATATATATATATATATATATATATAAATATATATATATGTTATGCAGAAATATATATATATATATATATATATATATATATATATATATATATATATATATATATATATATATATATATATATATATATATATATATATATATATAAATATCAGTGGCGACTCGTGATAGAAATGGATGGGGGTGTATTTATATTATATATATATATATATATATATATATATATATATGTATATATATATATATATATATATATATATATATATATATATATATATATATATATATATATATATATATATATATATATATATATATATATTTATTTTTTTTTTATTTTATACAAAAGGTTAGCCGCCTATGACATTATTCTACTTCGTACGGTAGCACAATTACATAAAAAAAGTTACCTGTTACGAATGATTTAAAATAAAATATAAAAATAATAAATTACTTACTTTATAATTAAATTGTAGGTTTTTATAATTTGTAGCTAAAGTCCATTCTTCTCGCTTTTTGACTTGCAAATAAGTCAATCACAAGATTGTCAAAAGATGGATTCTGGACAATATCTCTTTCTGTTGCAAGCGCAACGAGGGCATTCAGTCTTTCTTGCCCCATTGTATTCCGAATAACGGTTTTTATTCTTTTTAATCTAGAAAAGCATCTTTCAGCTTCAACAGATGCCATTGGAGTAGTTATTAAAATTTTTAGCAACTTTAATGTTTCTTCAAAAGTCTGATCCATTCCATTTTCAATAATGTACTTATAAGAATCAAGAGCTCCTTTCAGGGAATAAAAATCTTCTCTAGAATATATAACTTGAAGTTCAGATTTGAGTCTCAAGATGTTAAAAAATGGATAAACAGTTACAGTCTTTTCAAATGCAACTGTGGGAAATGAGGTTCTATATAATTTAAAGTGTTCACGCTCGAAAAGTTGAGCTGATAGTAAATGATCACTAAACGAAAACCTCTCCTTAGACTGAGATATTATTATGTCACACACTTTATACGCAGCAGCTTTTTTAATTTCGTAGTAATTGGAAGCATTTAACGATCTTCTTCTCTTCACCTCACAAACATCATACGTTCCCTCAATTTCTTCCATTATGGTGGTCATACTGTTTCTAATCTTTCCTAATTCTAATTGTAGTTCACTCACAGCTTGTTTTATGAGAATTACGTCTGCATTTCTTGATTGAATTTTATTATAGAAACAATCTACGTGCGGCATTATATGGCGGAAAACAGTGAGCCAAAATACAAAAGTAGGATCAGTCAATAACCTTTGCAAACCTCCTGCTTGATCTCGTGTTCCTGGTTGTTTGCTTTCATTTAGAATTTTTTCAAAGCACTCTAACAATAGCTCTCTATGTTCAAAAACCATGTTTACAGTTCGGATGTTAAAATTCCATCTTGTTTTAACAGTTTTTGGCAACCGTTTCCCAATAATTTCATCTAATACAGAGCATCTCTGAGGAGATTGTGAAAAAAAGGTTGGAATTAGTGACATATTTCTAAAGAATTCTCCAACTTCTGGAATTTGAGAAACTGACTGAGTCATTATCAAATTAATTTGATGCGCATAACAGTGTACATAATGTGCATTTGGATAAACGTCTTTTATAAATACGTTTACACCACTGACGTGTCCACTCATAACTGCGGCACCATCATAACTTTGAGCAATCAATTTTTCTGGACAGTTCGGTAAAATGGATTTTAATTGATCAGAAATAACGCTAGCTATTGATTCTGCCCTGTGAGAAGCTGGGTTAAAAAGTCCCCAAAATCTTTCTTTTATATTCCCGTCATATTCATAGCGCAAAATGAGAGCTAATTGAAATTCGTTTGATATATCAGAGGTTTCATCTGCGATTATGCCTATAAAGCTAGCTTGTGAAATCTCTTTTAATATGTGCATCCTACATATTTCCCAAGAGCAAGAAAGTAAATCATTTTGTATAGTCATTGAAGTTCCTTTGAAAACGTTAGAACTTTTTAAGTGATCTCTTAAAGTTGGATCTAATTCAGCACTGTATTCTATTAAGGATTTAAAAACACCAGGATTCATAGAATCAGAACTTTCGTCATGACCCCTTAAGGGGAGTTCAAGATTTGCACAAAATTTGATGGCTTTGATAATTCTTAGTAAAATGTATCTATTTTTAGTAACTTGCTGATTGTGGCATTCAATCGCTTGTTTGTAAGCAGAATCAATATTTTCTTTTATATTTACTTTTCCTAATACTGCTAAATTAGCCTCATTGTTTATATGACTTACAGAAGCTTCATGTTTACCTATTTTGACTGATAGATGGGCTAAATCAGTCACTCCAATTCTAGCCCAAGAATCATCTCCTTCAAATAGCAAACATGGGAAGCAAAATAGAGCATTTTTCTCTGAGGAGCCGCAGAGCCATTTGTGTCTCTTATATAAATCCACGTTAAATTTTCGAGAGTACGGTTTTTTGCTCTTG
>JABUQX010114499.1:7500-15000 GCA_015478945.1 Trachelipus rathkii | reverse complement strand
TTAAACGAAATGATAAGCTGACTGAGACGGCTTTACGTGATATTCCAATCAATTTAAATATATATCTGTATTTTTCATTACAACCCAGAAATTAGTGGTTTTCAACAGAAGCATATGAGGACTGTTTTTTTAAACACTCAGTATCTGATCCTGTTTGGGTCAAAAAGAGATATGATCAGTTAATGATGTTCTAGGTCACAGAATGTTCCCCATCAGCAGAAAAGAGTTCTGAACAAGTATATAAAAGAAGTTACTTACTTACGGACCCGTACGATACTTGCTGTTGAAACTTTCATCCTAGGAAACGCCATAGATCCTGCCCCGCACTAACATTCTCCCGCAATGAGATAGAAACTTTGTACATTCCTGAATAAATGAGTAGTTTAGTTGTAAGAGTAATTGGCTCTTATAAAAAGAATTAAAAAGCTGAAACCGGCTGAGAAAAGCGCAAAATAATCTGTGATGATGAGAAGTAAGTTCATCCAGGTGTGTGGTGAAACTCTGCTAAATCTTAATAAAGGGGAATTTCCTTTAAAAACAGGCACACAGACGGAAAGCTGCGTTCGACATAGAAAGAACCCATTTTAAAAAACTTCCCCGTAGACATAAAGCAACCTGAAAAATAAAAAAAAGAAGTTTTGCAGAAGGGAAGGAGGTGGAGTATTCCTGCCTCTACTTTTCTCAGTTATCGCTCCTCTGATTACCAAGTGGATATCTTCATAATTGTGAAAAGGTTTCGACTTGTATTACCGTTTTAACGAGTATGAGAAAATGATGTGTAACATAACTTCTGTGCAAAATCCACACTCAGCCTACACAATCACAGGCTTGCGCGTTGTCGTCCTCACTGCAATTTCCACTTCCAAATCATCAGCAACATTTCTCTCTAGCAGATTTCAACAGCACACTTCGAGTGCTGCACAAATTTCATCAGCCAGCTCGCCCCTTACAGCTTAAGTCGACCCCCTAAAGCTTTGAACAGATAAGCAATTACGAGCAAGAGTGTAACGGATATTAATATTAGACATTAACATCCCATGAGAAGAAGCGTATCTGTTATACCAAGATGCCCAATGCAAGAAACTTATTAGAGTCTCAAGGGATTTGGCATCTAAAGGACAATAAATATAAGCATGACGTGAAGCGAAACAATTTTGCCAGAATTGAAGGTAAAACCTGAATTGAAAGCATAAAGACAGCTTAAGAAAAATCTAGAGGACGAGCTTGCCAGCCAGGGCTCGCAAATCAGTCTAACTCTCTATAATATTTTTAAAAAGAACAAATAACTTGAATGAGTTAGGCAAATCAGTTATTGATGATGAGATAGTGGAAAGGGTTCGAACATTGTGGATTAATAGCTATTTCTCCACGCGCATTGCGAAAGAAGAGAGCAATGTTAACAGGATGGCCTACACATCAACAAAGAGCTCAGACACGAATAAATTTCCACGCTCTTAATCCGTTGAACACACGCAGATTAGCAGACTTGCACACAACGCCAGCCCGATTCTAGTCCTTATCAGGCATGCCTACGCTTTCAGATAATTTCAAACGGAGTGGAAAGGAAGAATAAGAAAAAAGTCGTACGCCAGTCTTAAATGGATTAATTTCATAGTTCCCACGTGGGTGTTATAATATTATTATTAATTAAATTATAATACTATATATTATAATATATATATATAGATATATATATATATATATATATATATATATATATATATATATATATTATATATATAATAATATTATATATATATATACTATATATATATATATATTTGTTTCATTGTTCTAATGTTGCTTCACTTGTTGAATGAATAAATAAAATTCATTCATATGTAAATCACTATGTTTTTATATTTTCCTTATACATATAAATATAATTATATATATTATATATAATATATATATATATAATATATATTATATATATAATAATATAATTAATATATATATTATATATATATAAATATATATGAAAATGTTTTTTAACTCACGTTCCAGTTAGACACATGTGAGGCTAGGAAAGTGGCAGTTTGAATAAGTATTATACATGTGAAGGAGCCTAAAGAGCTATGGGTGTATCACAAAGGTTGCCTCGAGAGTTTCGACATTGGTTGGACGGAAAGAGTTGAAAGCATATCTAGAGGGTGAGGAGGCTTTCACTCTACATAAAACCTGTTCGCAGGAAATTTCCCTACCCGCGAAAACCGTTGCCCCCTGTCTCCTGATAGCGTGTGGCAGTTTGGATATTAATCCGAGATGGTTAAAATACAGCTACGTACAACCGATGCGGATATCAATAGCTATTCATCACTCTGTCTGCCGCACATGTTCTTTCTTTTCTATCACCACCCTCCTCATTTCTCTGTTGTTGTTTATTAAGTGGCCTTTTTGTTCACTTCTTCGTTCCACCATGGTATACTACTGTCTCTCCTAAGTATCCTTCCATACACCATCATTTTTACCAAGAGTTGTTCTCTCCACTCCTGTATGATCATCCATGCAAGTCTTCATTATACTTCTCCCATTTCTAGGTTTCCTGCATTTCACGTAACAGATTTCGTCTATATACGTTTGCGATGTATTTCTGCTCATAACTTCTCCACTCATAGCACTACACAACTGCGCCTCTTCTTGCCTCCATAGTATTCCCCCCCCTCTTATCTTCAATCGCTACGCCACCAATAACAGGTCTATGAAATCCGCTAAAGACATTCCTGGATGTCACACTTTACATTCTGTTGTGAGCATCTTTATCTGTGGAGACATCACTGTATATCACCAGATTATTTGAATTCGAAATTGTTTCATTACTTATTCCGATTCTATAAGCATTTAAAGATATAGACTCTCTATGTTTGAAAACGTGTTATCATTATTTTAGACCTTTTCACACACAAAAGTCGATCAAACGCCTTCTCCTCCTGTTTCTTCTCCTCTCAGAAATTGTCCCAATACTCTCTCCATCTCTCTCTCTCTGTCCTACTCTAAGCGTTGAAAGCCTCCCATCAACACGCACTCTCCCCGTCCTCTCCATGCCCCACCTCTTTCTTCCATCAATTCACCATAAAGTCTAGATTTTTGCAATCCTCTGTGAGCGAGAGGAGTGCCCTGGTTGCGGTGCAATGAGTCACCTGGAGATATGTCTATACTTATTATACGGCCTATCTTCAAGCACGCAATGAGCCAGTCAGGTGCAATAGCTAGTCGCGTCTCATATTATTAATTTACTCTCTCGTATACATGGTGGACAGTCCTTGCTTGACCCCACCACATGATAATTGGCCACACACAGTTGACTTTCTTATTCCTTCGCTTCTCACTTCCACTATATGCGCCACACAAATCCTTCTCCAATCTCTTTACCCTCTTTACATCCCCTCACTCTCATTATCCAAGAATCAAACAAACAATATCTATTCTTCGTGATACTAAATTATTATCTCCTCCTCTTTTTCTCCATAGAGTATCCCAAATTTAGATCGTAGACACAGCCTAGTTAAGCATATCTGAAAGTGTCTCACTGGATTCTAAGACGTAAATCTCGATCAGAAGTGCGTACGATATCATTACAAAGGTCAGGGCTGGCTTCGTGCAGAAGGTTCGCGCATGAGTATCATGCAAGAGCAATTATGTCATTTCTGGTGATAAGTTATGAAACTGTAGGCAGGCCTTTATCCTAATCAACAAAACGTCCTAGGGCCATGTCTCCCACGCGTGTGAGGGCGCGGGAGGAACCTGCCTGGTGTCCTCACGAGTTTCACACCCTGGTTGCCGAGACAGACAGGAAAGAGAATGCAGCTTGCGAGTTGAACTTTGCAACCCTTAGTACTATTAGCACACACTCACACTACTCACACACTATACGCCATAAATATTGAGAACATCATATTTATCAAGTTAATATTATATTGTCAATTTATATACATAATTCATTGTTGGTAAGTGACTTCAATTCTTATTATTATAATATATAGTAATCGTATTCCATAGAACTTTGAATATAATAATAAAATCTATTATAAGTATATATATACCCCTTATCTACTGAGTAAATTCCCTAGGAAAATTATAAGACCTACCGATGGTGGAAATTACACAACGTAGAGAAGTCACATAGTAGAATATAAAATATATAATAGATAATTTCATGAGTGTTTGTAGCTTAGAGCGTGATAATTATATGTTAATAGAGATGTGCTAGAACTCTATATATATATAGGTAATACTATAGGAAATATTTTATAGAAAATGAGATATTGAAATGACGGGTAATAATAGCTAAAAAAGGTTTTTTTTATCAATAATTATCTAACATAATTATTACTAGAGATATCTATCACCTTTATACCACAGATAGGTACTTATTATAAATTATTATTATATATTAATATTTTGTATATACAGTAGTATTTTAATTACAGGTGATAGAAGTGAGTATATCATATAGTGATTAGATATTTTATATTATTTCGAAAAAAATTGATTAAAAGTAATTATATATATATTATATAGTTTTTTCTATAAGCATTAAAAGGATTGAAAATACATAAAAAAAATAATAACACGTGCACGCGCTGCTTAGACCTATATTAAAGTATAAATTTCGCATGTGATATGTATAAAGAATTTAGGAAAAGAAATGATGATAGAGGAGGAGAAAGAGTATCCCGAAAGAGAAACGAAGAAGAGAAAAATATAGAAGAGATAGAGAGAAAAATAGAAATAAACAGTAACTGTTTGAGTTAATATCGTCTAGGCAGGGAATATCCGGCTCTAAGTTAAACTACTGAGAAGAGAGAGTAATTTTATAAATTTAATTTTATTATATAAAAGCAAGTGAAAATTAAGAATCATTAATTCAGTATTCATTGAAGAGACCATCTGTGACGAGCCACAGAGTCACTATCTAAATTTAAGCTCGTGGCCTTACGGCGGGCTTCAGAGAAATGAAACATAGGAGATCTACATCCTGATAAATAACTCTCAGACTTCACGACCAGAGTCTTACTACTGAACCCTATTGACATTTAAAAGGGAAAACGTGTTTATAAGTGAAAAGAGCAAAGACTAGCTATGATAGGATCACGTATTATGTCTGTGATACGCTGACTATTAAATACAGATGTGAAAATGTCCCGCGATTTAACTATTTAGGATGAATGTTTTACAGAATAGATATTAAGAGAGATTGTAGACTGTGTTTGAAACTAATTGTGATGTGAAGAACACAGAAGGCGCTACTTAAAAGCGCCGACTTACACAACTTTGCAATAGATAGATAGGGTAACAAGAGTAGAAAATACTTTTATGTTGAAAAGAGAATTTATGATTAATATTGATAGAGTAAGATAATTCGACTAGTATGAGAATTTTATAAGTATTCCGATAGATTAGATAGAGTGCAACAATGTATGCACACAGATTAATATATGATAATATTATAGCATAGACTTATGTATTATGATGCGTAGAAATAAGCTAGTAATAGAAGATATAATATGATAGAAATAGTAGATAAGGAAAAAGTCATAAATAATTTAGATAGATATATACGAATGATAGCAATGAAGATTAAATAGTTACAGATATAGTCCCACACTCTGATGATGAAGTAATTTAAAATTAGTACTTTAGGATAGAGGCATAAATGACAAGAAATACTGACAATGGACAGGGATAGATTAACTAGATAGCTAAAGGATGCCATAAGAGAAAGATCTTTGATTAAGCATATCATATTAAACGTGGGAAATTTATAAATTCACTAGTCCATCTTCTTGAATGGAGCACTGTGGTTTAGGAACTTCTTAATGAATCCGTTTCTATGGGGCAATACGAAGAACACGCTGCATCGAGAAAAGATTTCAAATTTAACTAAGAGGACAATGAATCCAATATTTGGCTGGGCTGGTCCCCGTTTCAGCCCCAGAACGCTGTGTATATTAAAAATTGAGACAAATATTGGTTAAGTTAGAGTCCTATTGCAAATATATCAGCCGATTTTACTATAACAACACCAAAAATGAGTCTTTTTGCCTGCTTAAAAACGTGTTTTCTTGTTTTCTGGATAGTCATTCTTCTTACATTTTGCAAATTTTCATAATCATGTTTTGACTATTTTTCATATCAACTTTCAGAATTTTGCGAAATGACTTCAAACTTGGAAATATGCATAGATAGTCCATTACCTACAATATGTCAAAAGTACATTTTCGAATTTTTAGTTGTGTTGCTCAGCGTTGTCCAATGTCCAAACCCATTTTTATTTGAAAAATGGAAAATTGACATATTTTTTTTCCTAAACATCCGATCAACATCAAATTGTCAGGCTTGTATAGTTCGGCAAGATAACTTTTTACTTTAGATAATTTCTTTGTGATATTGCATAGGTTTGGATTTTGTTCTGCAACAAATTTTCAAAAAAAAATTTTGAAAATTTTATTGTTAATTTCATTTAGTATACAAATAAATTATCTAAGTAAAAAAGAATTGGCATCTTTGCTTCTCCTCCGGTAGACTCTTATAACAACCCATCACATAATGTTCGGAATAAGGGTGATAAATCAGTATTTGAGCATGGGTAAATAAAAAGAAAAAAATAATGATAAATTTCACTTATTCTATTTCCAAAATATGAAACCAAGGAAGAGAATTAATCGAAAAAATACGAGCAAACAGGGCTATTGGTGTTACGATATACTTGGTATCACCTCCGAGTCACATTGCCTCAAACATCACTGGGAGTTATGGCATATGGGATGTTTACAATTGACATTAGTGAGCACCAGTATTGTGGCTGAAACCAAGCTCCTCTGGTCGGAATGGGTAGTTGTATTTTACCTCACAGAGTAACAGCACGAACCAAGTAAATAACATTCCCAGAAAAGATGTCACTATCTCTCAAAAAGCTGAAAACAGATGGGGAGGGTTTCGATAGGCTCATATAAAGAGAGATACATAAGAGGATGGGTAAGGAAAAACATAAGAGATAAAGGACGGCCTGATACCACCCATTTTACAAGTGGGCACAGTATCGATTTAAAGTCGCTAAAAACGTCCACATTAGAAAGTATAAGAAAAAGAAACGACTGGTGTGGGTCTCCCACACCAGCTAAAAATATGAACTTAGCACACCATTGATTAATTTATTTACACCAGCAGAATTTGAAAGAGGCAGAGATACCTGTCAATCATATGCATATGCAGAATTCAATTCAAGAGGAACATGAAGATGACTCTGCAGGATATATAAGAGGACATACATATCAATATGCATTTTTTTCATTGCATGCTGTATACTTTTGCAAGTTTGTAAGAGAGTATAGGAAAGGAGAACGCTCCGAGGCTACATAAAGCATAAGATAATATAAACGATGGAAAAGTATCATTGGACTTCGAAAATCACAGAGAGGATACGGTCTTGGAGTTTGGAGGATTTTTCACTAAGCTATTGCGCAAAATAAGAATACCAAATCCCACAACGCGAGCGCT
>JABUQX010114499.1:0-2500 GCA_015478945.1 Trachelipus rathkii | reverse complement strand
GAAGAGCCCTTATTGAATTCCATCATGTGAGCGTTCACTGTTTATATAGGTGCCTGTCACGCACAGTTCGCTGAAGTCCTTTGACCGATAGATAAGGCAGGATAACGCTCCCTGAAATAGACAATAAAGTTGACGCAATGTAGTGAGAAAAATGTAAAGAGAGTAAGAAAGATAAGTAAACATTACTATTCCATTTCTTCACTCTCTCATCTCTACTTCATCTCTCTTACTATTCTCATTCATTCTACTTCTTCACTCTCTCTCTTCACTTACCTACTTATCTTCTCTACATCATCTCACTCTCATCTATCTATCATATTATCTACAGATATAAAGTAAGTATTCTTTGAAATAAAGCATAAGGATATATGAGTAGTATCAGTAATCAAAAGAGTAAAGTATTTGTATAGTATAGTATATATATAGTATATATGAGTTAAAAAATATATAATATTATAATATAATATAATTAATTGTATTTATTATCTTATATTCTATATTACAGACGATCATGAGTTATACGTGTTATTATCAATAGTTTATATTATATAATTAAATATATAATTATATATATAATAAATATTAATATGAGTATATGATATATATATATATAAGCTAAAAATATTTATATATAATAAATAAATTAATATTAAATTTAGTAATAAATAATATATAATAATTTAAATTATAATAATTAATAAGAATATATTAATAATTTAATAAATTAAATAACGAAGAATAAGAAAGAAAAAGTAAGTGATAATATGAATAGAATGGAAAGTTATAACAAAGAGGAAGGAAAAAAAATGGAACAATTATATACTAGTATAACCAAAAAAATGAGTAAAATCGCATTCAGGCTTTTTTGCGAAAGAGAGAGACTGATGGTGGCTTTCATGTTCTGTCTTTCTTTGTTCTTAGTTTGTCATTTAATTATTGGATTGCTGTTTGTTTGTGTTGTTGTTTTGTTGCTGTTGTTGTGGGCTTTCGTTGTTGTTGTTGTTGTCCGTTTTTTTCCCCTTTTGTTGTTAATGCCTAGGTCTTGTACTTCCACACGAAATTTCCCAACTCCTGTTTTTCTCTGAATTGGAATTGGGATCTGTATCTTGAGTCTGTGACTTTGGAGTAGAGAGATAACCCAGATCGAGAGAATAGCCAATATTGCCAGAATCACTGAGATGAAGACTCACAGTTATCATGATGAAGAAAGCAAAAAGCCAGAAGAATAGAGAGTAATATCCCTGCCATCATCTCTTGCACTCTCTCTCCCAACATTCTTCTTCTGCTCCAATCAAATCCCTCGATTTGACTCAATCTCTATCTGCTCTACGATCAATCTACTAACACTCAATACCTACTCACACTCTCTCATATCTCTATCTCTCTCTCTCTCTCTCTCTCACAAATCTTCTTACTTCCTCTATCTCTCGCTCTGCTACTCCCCATCTTCTCCTCTCTCTCACTACTCTACTCACTTCACCTTTGAATTAAATATGTTAGGCTTTTTGAGGTGGTGAGGTCCACCGGTTTCAATATAAATTAATTAATATATAAATAAGTATCGAGTCTCTAATACCATAAATTAATAATTAATAATAATACATAATACTTAAAATAAATAATATAGAGTGAATACATATATAAATAAAAATAAAAATTAATAAATTTAATAATAATAATAAGTAGGAAGAAAGAATAATCTTGAGGATAAAATGATTATCAACAAAAAGCTAAGATCGCAGTTCATTGCTGTGTTGGGTATGCACTGGATGGTTCGGCCTTATCATGTTTTCCTCTAGTTTGTCTTGTTATTTGTTCAGGCTGTCTCTGATTGCAGTGTTTTTCTGTTTGTTTGTGTGCTGTTGTTGTATTTGTTGTTGTGTTTGTTGTATCTTTGATAGTTGCTGTTTAGTTGTTGTTAATGCCTTTGATGCCTACTCCTGCGTTCTAATAGAAATTGGATATTTGGGATGATGGGGAAAAGTAGAAACTCTTTGTAATTCTTTTTGGCCATTTAGCCTTGTGAGCTAATAACGGACGCTGGCTACTTACGTTTCTTTTTCTGGTAAAGTATATAATATAAAAGTAAATAAAATAAATCGCAACACCTCTATCACTTATACTAATAATCTATATAATGTCTTTACTTATTAGCTGATTATAGTTTTTCTGTGACTTAGTATACTGAGTCATTCGTATCTTATCAATTTATATTCACAAGAATAGATTTTTACATATATATTATTACCTAAGAGTATGAGTTTTGACTATATCTTTAATATCTAAACTTTAATATATAACAGAATTATTATATTTTATTGTACGTAATAAATGACTTCATACAAACTGTTGAAAATATATTCCACATAGTATATTATATATAGATATTCACATTATATCCTACACACAAATTAGTTACAAGCTTTATGATTTAACCTTAATATATTTTATATACGGAGAATATGTATTATATTATTATATATTAAGATATATATATACT
>JABUQX010114498.1:35000-42619 GCA_015478945.1 Trachelipus rathkii | reverse complement strand
CGGATGTTTTAGATCCAAACTCATTTTAAATCATACTCGTTTTGGCTGTTAAGCTGTGCACAAGTTCTCTGATTTGTAATAAAAGTGTTCTATTTTCACTAAGTGTATATCATGTTTCACCTTAACAGGTATACCTCAATCCAAGACATTGTCCAGTGGGAAATCAAGATACCCGGAAGTAGGGTTTCATTCTTATATAAAAGAAAACCCGATGGATTTGAATTTTTCAAGTGTGCTACCCAATCACCCTGTTATAATACCAAGCGTATTTTCGTGAGTCCAAATGAATTACTTTGTATATGTAATCACACTGAAGAGTGGCTTACAGAATACTTTAAACCAAGCTCGGGTTTAAACTGGCCCGAAACAGTTATTAACCTGAGCGAAGAAACCAGCGATAAGCAACTTACTCTAGCATTTTATAAACATCAAAACATAATCAGCTTGGAAGTTAGATTATGGGAGAGAAATAATGAAACAACCGTATTTGAACCTACATCATTTGGATTCTACATTTCAGGCCTGACGCAGCTGAAATATATGTCAGAGGTTAGTAAGCGAATGTTAATGCAGATGAAGAAGACATATGTGTTATCTAATTACGTGACCGTAATTCATTACATGTTATACCTAGAATACTACGCATTTAAGAAAACCCTGTTCGATGATCCTACGGTTATCATCGATCGCTTCCTAAGTTCTATAGACGTACAGAAATTCATTTATCTACTTAGAAAACATTGGCAGGAAAGTATTTATGCATGTGAACCAGAATGTAAATATACTATGATATCTGAGCGGGAACTTTTTACGTATGTGTTAACTGAAGGTATTACTGAGACACGAAACTATATCATCGATAATGATATAAATGATTGGCATATTTGCAAAGATTTAAAGAATTTTAATATAAAGTAGGCGAAAACATCATGTGTAAAATGTATGTAGAAGTATTATATTTAATGTTATCCTTATATATAAACCATTGTAAATATATTTAACACGCTTGTAATATATTTAATGTAATCCTTATATATATATATATATAGATATATTATATATATATATATATATATATATATATATATAATATATATATATATTATATATTTTTATATATATATATATATATTATATATATATATATTATTGTATATATATATAATATATATATATATATATATATATATATATATATATATATATATAAATCATTGTAAGATAATGATTATTAAATTTCTAATTATATAGTAAAGTTTTATTATCCTTATTTTACTTTCTTAAATAAATATTTACATGTATGTTAAGAGTTTAAATAAACGAAACTTGGGCTCAGATATGAAAAAAACATGTTTTTTCATACCTTAAAACCAAAAAGCGATAAAATAATCTCGAACAATCACATACGAGGTCATATAGGGATAAGGATTACTTCGTCCACTCACAAGAAAGGTAAACATTTCCTTCTTACCTGATCAAAGGATCTTACCGATCCAGCCCATGTTTTCAGTTTGAAATATATTATAAAATAATAATAACATTGATTCTCGATTCTTGTTACTAACTGGAATACCTTTTTGACCTGGATCTAGGCTTAAAATCCGCCTGTATACAAAAAGGCTTATCTAAAATTTAAGACTAAATTAGGTAAACGTAGTTATTGCACCACATTTTACAGAAAAAGGTCAGTTTGAAATATATTTTTGACCTGGTATTAGGCCTAAATCGCCCCGGGGTTACAAAAAGGATTATCCTAAATTTAGGGCTAAAGTAGTTATTTCAAACATTTTACAGAGAGAAGTCAGTTTCGTATCTGTAAGCGAGTGCGGGTTGTTGTGTTTTCTCGTGTTGGATTGTCAATGTACATAGAAATAATAAAAGAAAAATCCGAAATTTAAAAAACTTTGAAAATATTTTTTAGAATTAACATGTCGAGCGAAAAATAAATGTAAGTGAATAATTGTTATTTTTAAATAAAAACTTAGAATGATTTTAATAAAATACATGTTATGTTAGCAGAGAAGAACTTATTTTGTTATTTTATACTTATTTACATGGCTAAAGATGATGTAAAGCAATAAGTCAATAGAACAAAACGTGATAGCATAGCTTGGTGTAGAGGGTGCTAGGGGCTTGGCCTTACTGATTTTCTGATTTATTGCTTAAGGTACGTAAAATATATGTTTTTAATAAAATTTCATAAAATTTTAGTAAAAGTTATTTTAAAACTTGATAGTTATAAAATTTATAAACAAAAAGTATTAACAGTTAATAATAAATTCTTTGTTCAAAGATAATGATTGATTTTTTATAGAAGTTTTAAGAAACTTTGAAATAATTTTAGTTATATTTGAATGAGTAATATAAATGTACGTGTTTAATTAAAACATAAAATGTTTTAATAAATTATACGTTATATGTGTAAGTGAGTGTGCGTGTGTGTGGGTGTGTAAGTGAGTGTGCGTGTGTGTGTGTGTGTGTGTGTGTAAGTAAATCTGTGTGTAAGTAAATCTGTGTGTGTAAGTAAATCTGTGTGTGTAAGTAAATCTGTGTGTGAGTGTAAGTAAATCTGTGTGAGTGTAAGTAAATCTGTGTGAGAGTGTAAGTAAATCTGTGTGAGTGTAAGTAAATCTGTGTGTAAGTAAATCTGTGTGTGTGTGTAAGTAAATCTGTGTGAGTGTAAGTAAATCTGTGTAAGTAAATCTGTGTGTGTGTGTGTGTGTGTGTATAAGTGTAAATGTAAGTGTCTATGGGGAAATGTAAAGGGGGGGTCAAAGGAAGTGAATGTGGTTGGGGTATAAGTTCATATGAATGTGTGTATAAGTTGTAAGTGTGTGTGGTGCTGTGTGTGGTGTGTGTGTGTGTGTGTGTGTGTGTGTGTGTGTGTGTGTGTGTATGTGTGTTCTAAATAATAATAACAATAGGCATGAAGTAAATAACACTAAGTATAATAATAAAAATAATAAAAATAAAATAATAATAAAAGTAAAATAATAAAAATAAAATAAAAAGAATAAAAAGAATAAAAATAAAAAGTATTAAAACAAAATAAAATAATAATAAAAGTAAAATAATAAAAATAAAATAAAAAGAATAAAAAGAATAAAAATAAAAAGTAATAAAACAAAATAAAAGAAAACATAATGTTAATAAATATATGAGTTAAAACAGTAAAGCAGAAAGTTAAAACAGTAAAGCAGAAAGTTAAAACAGTAAAGCAGAAGTTTAAAGGCAGTGAAAGCAGAAAGTTAAAGCAGTAAAGCAGAAAGTTAAAGCAGTAAAACAGTAAAACAAAAGCATACTAATCCCCCCTTGGTGTTAGGTCACACCTCTATTGATTTACTGATTTACTGCTTTTAAAGGTCTTTAAGGTATGTAAAGTATATGAGTTAAAGCAGTAAAACATATGAGTTAAAGCAGTAAAACATGAGTTAAAGCAGTAAAGCAGTAAAACAAAAGCATACTAAGCCCTATGTTGCTAGGTCACACCTCTATTGATTTACTGATTTACTGCTTTAAGGTATATAATGTTAATAAATATATGAGTTAAAGCAGTAAAACATATGAGTTAAAGCAGTAAAACATGAGTTAAAGCAGTAAAACATGAGTTAAAGCAGTAAAGCAGTAAAAGCAAAAGCATACTAATACCCCCTTGGTGTTTAGGTCACACCTCTATTGATTACTGATTTACTGCTTTAGGTATGTTAAAAGTTATGTTTTTAATAAAATGTCGTACAATGTAGTAAAATAAAATGATTTTATATCAACACTTTGACTTTTTCTTCTACATACAATCTTTTAAAAATTATAAATTCAAAAAAAGTATGAAGTAAAAAAATATAAAAGAGTGTCTGTAGAGTTACAGTTTTAGTTCGCGAAAAAGTTTTTAATAAAAATGTTTAAGTATGAAATAAAAATGAATGACTCATAGTATATTTGAAAAGAAATTCTTTGAAATGTTTAAGTATGAAATAAAAATGAATGACTTATAGTATATATATTTTCATTCCCGCAGGAATATTGCGCCTGCGGCGCACGCGGCGGGCGGGAACGCGGAATTATTGCGCCTGCGGGCGCACGCTGGCAGGCATGGGAACGCGGCGGGCGGGGACGCGGCGGGCGGGGACGCGGCGGATCGCACCTGCGGGTGCGGTGTTGGTTTGTCTTTGCGCGGAAGGCGCATGCGGCGCCCTGAGTGTTCCAATTATGAACTAGGGAAGACATTAATATTAACGTCTGTTCTACGATGTGGGGTAGAGATGAGCCACAAAGATGATTTCATCAAAGATGAAATCATCAATATCAGATGGTCTCAAAGCATGACGGCATCAAGATGACGTCATCAAAGATAAGTCAATGATGGAGCATCAATGCTGAGGCATTTATGATGCGAGCATCAAATTGGGCAATCAATGCTGAGGCATTTATCTGCAGACATCAATGCTGAGCGCATTAATGTGAGGCATCAAAATATCGAGTCGTGTGAGTGTAAGTGTAAGTGCATCTGCGCTGGGCGTGTGAGTGTAAGTGTATATGGTTTAATGTAAGTGTCTATTGGAGAGGGTAAGTGCTTATAAGTGTCCTAGTGTATGGTGTATAAGTGTCAATTTAGTGTGTATAAAGTGTTAGAAAAAGAACTAAAACTCATAGTAGAAGCATCTAGCAGTTGTAATGTACACATCGAATCCTCAATACCTTATAACCTAGGGTAGACACCCATATTAGGGCTATTCGAGATCAGGGGAGGCTAGAAAAGGCTTGGAAAAAGTGGACTCAGTTTGCACTATGTGGCACTCACTTTGGCACTATGTGGCACTCACTTGGCACTCATTGGCACTCACTGGCACTCATTGGCACTCATTGCCACTCACTGGGCACTCATTGGCACTCACTTGGCCCTCATTGGCACTCTTGGCACTCACCTTGCACTCACCTGGCACTCATCTAATACTCATTAGAATAATCAGTAGAACACTAAATAAACATCCACTAGAACTTCTACGGTGATGGAACATCCAAAGCCATCAGTAGCCGTGGGTCAAAAATGCACCCATGGTATATGGCAAGGTCAAAGGCGAAAACTTATCATGCGTCAAACAAGCGTTAAACATCAAAAAAAGCGGCTAAGTCCCTAAAGGCAAGGACAAAAATTACCGTGTCAAAATGACCCATGCGACGACCAAAGGGATTTGCAGTGTGTTTGTACGTGAGTATAAGTGTTGTAAATGTAAGTGTCTGATGGGTTAAATGTAAGGTGTCATAGGAATGTGGTATAAGCCGCATAGTGAATTCTGTATAAGTGTAAGTGTGTGTGTGTGTGTGTGTGTGTGTGTGTGCGCGCGCGCACGCGCACGTGTGTAGGTGTTCAAGTTAGGGTAGGTCCATACATGCGTACAAGTTAGGAACGAAATATGTGACGGGTGGACCACGAGTGGGCAAAAAATTGGCGTGGGCAAAAAATGACCCATGGTATCTGGTAAGGTCAAGGCCTAAATATCATGGTCAAGCAAGGTTAAGACATCAAAAACGGGCTAAGCCCCTAAAGGGTGCCCTAAATTACCGTGGGCAAAAAATGACCCATGGTATATGGCAAGGTTAAGGCCGAAATATCACGGTCAAACAAAGTAAAGACATCAAAAAATAGGGCTAAGCCCCTAAGGAAGATCAAAAAATTTTACCGTGGGCCAAAAATTGACCCATCAAACCACCCCCCCCCCCCCCCCCCCCCCCCCCCCCCCCCCAGGGTTTGGTCAAAAAATTAGCGGTGGGTTCAAAATTGACCCAATGGAAAGACCAAAGGGTAGCCAAAAATTAACATGGGCCAAAAATGACCCACGGAAGATCAAGGGTAGCCAAAATTACCGTGGGCAAAAATGACCCATGGTCGAAAAAATTAGGGGGGCAATACGTACAACGGTTGCTGACGCAACCGTTTGGCGCAACCCTTCTTCGAAGGGTTGCCAAAAATTAGGGTTGCCGAAAAAATTGGGGGTTGCCAAAAAATTAGGGTTCTCAAAAAATTAGGGTTCTCAAAAAATAGGGTTCCTCAAAAAATTAGGGTTCTCAAAAAATAGGGCCTTCTCAAAAAATTAGGGTTCTCAAAAAATTAGGGTTCTTAAAAAATCGACTTCCCCTAAAAGGACAAGGGTAGGTAAAAATTTGGGCCAAAAATGACCCATGGAAGACCAAAGGGTTGTTCGAAAAAAAGGTAAAAGGCCAAAAAATTACAAGGCCAAAAAGGTCAAGGTCAGGTAAAAAATTCGAGCTCAAAAAAGGTCACGGTCAAAAAAAGGTCAGGTAGGTCGGTCAGGTAGGTGGGTTTTTCGTTGGGTGGGTTTTTCGCTGGGTGGGTTTTTCGTTGTTTGGGGTGGGTTTTTCGGGCTCCAATATCCCCTCCCTACTACTATTATTTTCACTTCCCACCAATAGATTTGCAAGGAAGGAAATATTAAGGAGAATTATTGAATAAAATATGAGAGGTAACAAGTAGGGAATAATAGAGGCAAGGGCTAAAAGATAGGGTTAGTATACCAGGAGAGAAGACTGGATATATGTGATTTGAGTGAAACTAAACAGAAATGTAATAGTGAAGAATGGTTTGGAAGCTATAGGGATTTATTTCAAGGGTGAGTAAGAGAGTCAGAGCTGTGAGAGAAGGTGTGGCGGGGGGGCAAAACAATTAATGAAGGTAGAATGATGAAGATATGCTGAAGCGGAAAGTTAAATTACTAGTTTAAGGTTATTGTGGGTAAAGATAAAATTGATGAATTAAAATTGGATATTTTTAAGTGCATTTGCCCCTGTAAATAACAGTGCAGTAAATTTAAGGGAGGCATCTTGGGAAGAACTAAACAATTGTTTGCGTAGTTTTAATAGGATGATAAAGTGTGTTTTTAGACGATTTAAGTGAAAGGGTGGGTGAAGAAGAAGTAAAAACAATAGTTGGTCTTTTTGGAGTAAGTGGTAAGAATGAAAATGGGAAAATTTTCTGGAATTATGTGCTGCTATAGGTATGATAATTGAAAACAAATGGTTTAATAAATGAAGTATACAAATATATTACATGGGTTAGTTGAGTAACCAGTGATCACTTTCTGCTTGACTTTGTTTTTTTGGGGGTTCATCTGATCTTTATTTGGCAGAAGAACAGTCAAGGGTAAAAGGATGATGGAAGAAAAAACGGAATTTAGGGGCGGCGTAGAAGTTACAAGAATTGAGAAATTAGAAAATGAAGAATATTCAATTGAATACGAAAGATTATTGGAAAAAAGAATGAGTATAGGAAGAGTGAAATCATTTTAAGGAAACAATATTGTTGATTACAAAGCAATATTTTGCACGTAAAAAAAATTTGGTTGGAAAAGTAAAAAAATATATGTAGAGCATAGTAAGCTAGGATTAAGAGGAGGGAAGAGAAATGGTTAAAAGTTGGAGTGGGTCTGAGACAAGGTTGTATAATGTCTCCATGGTTGCTAAATATATAGGTATTGTAGTTAGGGATATAGATAGAATTGGGAAAGAAGCTGATATGAATCTGCATGAGGGTAATTGGGAGATGAGCGTTTTAACTTTTGCTGACGATCTGTGTTGATTACTGATACAAAAATAAACTGCAACAT
>JABUQX010114498.1:22500-27500 GCA_015478945.1 Trachelipus rathkii | reverse complement strand
AACGGTATACAAATGATGAAAGAAAATTTACAATTATTAATTATTTTTAATTTAAGAATCATTGCTCAATATCTGAAAAAAAATCAAAACTATTAGCATTAATTAAATTTACTGAAATATTTTTTTATAAAATTATATATTATAGGTAAGTTTCCACAATACAAACCACAAAAAAAATGACAATCGAAAAATTATAAAGGATACAAAAATAATTAATTATTTAAATAATTTCTTTTTATTAAAAACATTTTTATAAAACAGATACATACCAAAACACCTAAAATCTTAAGTATAAAAATTAAATTCGCTGGTGAGATACAACTATTAAATTGCAACTAACGACAATGACCTAAGTTGCATAAGCTTAAAGCGTCCGCTATTTAATATCTCGGCTTTAGGAATTTATTATTCCTTTTGCAAAATTTAGCTTTCCTTCTAATCCTAATAAATAGGATTAGTTTCTTTCATATAAGAAGGATTTCCACTTTGCAGATAAGATTTCGCTTCATTATAAACTTTTTCTCTTCCACTTCGTAAACTCTTTAATATATAAGATTTAATTTATTTTAGACTCGAAGCTCATTTCTAATAAAAGTAAATAAATTGCAGCCGTAAGCAAAATTTTTCCAAAATAATCCATGTAATATATATATATATATATATATATATATATATATATATATATATAACATAGTAACATATATATATATATACTCTATATATATATATATATATATATATATAACTAATATATATATATATATATATATATATATAATAAAAAAAAAATATATTATAAATATATATATATATATATATATATATATATATATATATATATATATATATATATATATATATATAAATATAAACATTTCATATAATAATAATAATATATATATGCGTGTTTCTGATAGAATACTAATAAGGAATGTTGGCTTCTTCAGAATAATAATGATATTATAAACCAATAAAGTTATTAAAAATTACAATTTCTGTTAAAAATTTTAGATATAAAAGAAATAATTCATTTAATAAAAGGTAAAATAAACCCTGTGCAAACTTTTCATTGGACACTTTGATTATGAAAAGGAACGGAAAAAGATAAAATAAAAAATATTGAAAAGATGTAAATGTCAAAATGTCTTTGCTTACTCATTTGAAAAAAAGAATTTTTATTTCTTGACCTTTAGAATTTTGGAGCCAAGGAAGCTCCACAAATGGAATGTATCCAACCGTTCACTAAATGTCTATTTTAATTTTTATTTTATAAATTTACAATGAACTGTGAGATTGATTCTAAAGTTAAAGAAATGATATATATATTTATATATATATATATATATATATATATATATATATGTATTTTTCTATATTTGAATATATATATATATATATATATATATATATATATATATATATATATATATATATATATATATATATATATATATATATATATATATATATATATATATATATATATATATATATATATATATATATAAAAAGAAATATATATATATATATATATATATATATATATATATATATATATATATATATATATATATATATATATATATATATATATATATATATATATGTATGTTATTTTCTATATTTTTATTTATTTTTTATGAAAATTTTTTAAGTTCAAAATTATCTTCAAGAGTTAAGTTTTTCATGAGATTATTTCTTAGCCCTGAAGCCTGCAGCCAGAAGCTTGCCACTAAAGAATTTTCTTAAAAAACTTAACTTAACTTTTCTGAACTTAGAAATTTTTTTGAACTTAGAAAATTTTTTCAGAAAATATACACTGATTCAAATCTAGATATTTACCATATATATATATATATATATATATATATATATATATATATATATATATATATATATATATATATATATATATTTTTATATATATATATATATATATATATATATATATATAATATATATATATTGAAGGAATTACAATAGTTTATGTTGTGTGACGCGTCGCATGTAGGTTACCGAAGATTTAGGTTACTCAATTTTAATGTGTTTGTGCGTGCGTACATGTGTGTGCGTGCGTACATCTGTGTACTCAAGTCCAAGTCCTTGTACTTTCTGTAGGTGGTATGCATGGAGGCTTTGCTCTTGCAAGACCCGAACCACAGACGACTGATTTGAACCCATGGCATGGGCAATGGCGCGTGTGCTAGTCGACGGGTCGTTGGTGACTCTCTCAAGCACCTCTTCTTCAAACGCAGAAGTTCTCGTATTACGCGGTCTTCGCCCGATGGCGTGACGATCATCGTGACGACCCATTATCTCGAAGAGGCTGAGGAAATGGCCGACCGGATCGGTGTGATCAATTCACCAGCTTTTGGGCCAATCTCTTCGGCCTCTATTTTCCTAATTCAGCCCTGGACGGTTCTGGCTTTCATCTTCCTCCTCCTCCTCCTGCTCCTCCTCCTCCTCTCAGGCGTCCTATGCTGCCTGTGATTACATTCGATCGGGTGCCTGGGCTCCTGAAATCTATAACATTAGGAAGGCAGGTGGCCCGGATGGCGTTCCTTCCCGAGTTTTGAGGGAGTGTGCTTCCGTGCTATCCCGCCCCTCGTTCAATATATTCTCTATGTCTCAATACTAGCGCACTTTCCTCAGTGTTGGAAGCACGCATGTCCCAACCTATTCCGAAAAAGGATGCTGCTCTGATTATCTTTGAAACGCTTCTCAACTCTCATTTCTTAGATCATCTGGAATCTCATTCGCTTGTTGCCGCCAGAACGAATTGCGGAGGCCGTAGCATACTGGCGATATAGCTTATATCATACTGATTTATAGTTTCCGCCCAGCCAAGCACAGGGAGACTTGCGTGGTTGCACTTGACATATCCAAAGCATTTGACCGGGTATGGCACGCGTCACTGCCTGCTCTCTCCAAGCTCCCCCTCCTTTGAGTTCCTCCGCTTTCTTGCTTACTTATGTCTTGCTTTCTTTCAAATCGCTCAATATCAGCTGCTGTTGATGGGGCGACTACTTCTTCCTTTTCTGTCAATAGTGCGGTTTTTCCCTCCAGGGTTCTGTCTTATCTCCTACTTTATTCTAACTTTCAATGGTCTTCTCACCTGCACATCTAACTCCATTCATCCTCTCATATGCCGATGACTCGACCCTTCATTCTTTAACTCATTTTAATTCTGCTCCCTTCTTTTGCTTCTAGATTTGCCTCTCGTCTTAATATTTCCGATTCCATTCTCGCTGATCTGGATAGAATTTCAGGTTTGGGTCGTCTCAACCTTGTAAATTCAATTCTTTAAAAACTCATCTTCCACAAATCTCCCTCTCTAAGAAGCACCTTCTAACTTTCCTATCTCTTTCGACGGTTCTCTCGTCTCTTCTGTTGACAATATAAACATCCCCTTCCTTAACATAAACAAAAAAATGTCTTGGAAGCCTCGCATCCACACAGCGGCCTCAAAGCAACTGGGAGTTCTGTTTAGACTGCCAGACTTTTTTTCTTCTCAGTTGCTTCAGCTATACAGGGGCCTCATCCTCCCTTGTGGAGTGCTGCTCTCATATCTGGGGGCTCTGGTTTCACCCCGGCTTTTGGATAGGGTCGAGTCAAAAGCCAAAGGCTTATAAACTGTTCTGTACTTTCCAGTTCCCTTGACCCTCAAAGAAACTGGGAGTTATGTTTAGATGCGAGACTTTTTTTCCTCTTCTCAGTTGCTCAGTTATACAAGGGCATCCGCCCTTGTGGAGTACTGCTCTCTCATATCTGGGGCTCTGGTTTCACCCAGCTTTTTGGATAGGGTCGAGTCCAAGGCCAAAAAGGCTTATAACCTGTTCTGTACTTTCCAGTTCATGACCCTCTATCTTTGCGGTGCGATATGTTGGTGCTTATCTCTTTTCTATAGGTACCGCAGCGGCAGGTGCTCGAGGAGCTGTACTCGCCGTACCACGCTTTACGTCGCCCTCTCGTAAGAACTAGAGGGTGCTGTGTCTGCACATAGAGTTTTGTGTTGATGTAGGTAACTCCAGGCTAGTTCGCTGCGGTGCTTCCTTCTTTCCCTGCCACATCTGTTCTGTAGATTCACTTCCATCTTCTGTGTTTCCCGCTGAATTTAATCTCCCCCATTCATTTCAAAGCCTGCGTCTGTGCTCGCTCTTGCGTAATTTACTTTGGTTGTTGACTTCTGGGCGTGCAACACCCTCCTCGAATAGAGCTCTGCCGTGAATGGTAGTGACAACTGTAAAAAAAACATTGTGTGGTGGGGGTAATTTCTGTGTGGAAATCGTTCCCAGTACATGAGGTGCGCTCTTCGTCCATTCCGTTCGCCGCACCGTAACACATTATCATGTCGATTAACTCGGGAAGAGGTAGTGATTCATTCGTAATCGATGCCTACACTGTACTGAATCAACGATGAACTGGCAAGGTAAAAGTATTGCCACGTGTTTCCGAAGGACGTTAAACGTACACACATGTACGCACGTACAAAACACATTAAAATTAAGTAACCTAAATCGTCGGTAACCTACATGCGACTCGTCACACAACATAAACTAATTGGCCACCTTCAATCGTCCGTAAGCTTTAAAACGAAGCGTCATACAACATAGGTTATTTAACAATAAATATTCTTATCGTTTGCTCTACCAGCCCTCCGGTTTGTTGCAGAGGTTTTGAATCACCCTGTATATATATATATATATATATATATATATATATATATGCTACTACTCTTATATATGTATATATATATATATATATATGGAGTATCTTAAGTTTCTTTCTGACCTATCGATATTTAAATTTTAAAATCGATTTTCGATATATGTGTATCGATTATACCCAAGATACCGAGAATCTAAATTTATTCATAGAAACATTATATATATATATATATATATATATATATATATATATATATATATATATAGTATTTATTTATTTATATTTTTATTATATCTTCATATATATATATATATATATATATATATATATAT
>JABUQX010114498.1:12500-17500 GCA_015478945.1 Trachelipus rathkii | reverse complement strand
CGAGAGCTGAACAAAAATATATTTTGGGGGAAAGGAAAGACAGCCGACCCGTTCCCTTATAACTTGATATAAAAAATGACGTCATTTGTCCGTCCGTAGCATACAATTTTACTTCTATGATCAGAGTAGGAGAATTTCTAAATGAATTTAATTATTATTATAGCTATTATTATTGTGGTTGTTTTTCTTTTAATTTATGAAGAAAAATAGCTTCTTTTTTCAATTTTATATAAAATTTTAATAATTTAGTATACTTTTACCATTTAATTTCTTTTATTTAAAACTTAAAAAATATTGGGTAGGACTTACCTACCCTGCCTACCCTATGTATACGCTATATATATATATATATATATATATTTATATATATATTTATAATATATACTTTATATATATATATATATATATATATATATATATATATATATATATATATATATATATATATATATACACCCTCACTAAAAAGTAGTAAAACCATATATATATATATATATATATATAATATTTATTATTATTAGTTATTAATTCATTTTTTCTGGGTTCATTTTTATGTCTAAAAAAACCTTGCATTTAAATATTAACATATAAAATGCTACTGATTCTGCTACTACTACTTTTATAATTACTGCTACTATTGCTAAAAATAATAATAATAATAATAATAATAATAATAATAATAATAATAATAATAATATAATAATAATAATAATAATAATAAAAATAATAATAATAATAATAATAATAATAATAATAATAATAATAATAATAATAATAATAATAATAATAATAATAATAATAATAATAATAATAATAATAATAATTAATGGTTAAATAAAATAATGATTCAACAAATATAAATTACATTTAACTATTACCTATAAAAAAATTGAAATTTAACTAAAATAAAGTAAAATTAATAAAATTTATAGAATAAATTCATAAAACAAAGATTAAATATAATAAAATAAAATTTAAAAATTATAAATATTAAAAGTTATATTATTATATTATAATTTCTTATATTTCGACTTACTTTACTTAATATTTTCCATTTACGAACAATGTATGTGTGTGTGTGTGTGTGTGTGTGAGAGAGAGAGAGAGAGAGAGAGAGAGAGAGAGAGAGAGAGAGAGAGAGAGAGAGAGAGAGAGATATAAAATTCGATCTACAAAATGAATTGAAATCTAATTACGCTGATTGTGAATTCCAATTGCCGAGAAAAAGTTCCTTTTTTTTCCTCCAGAGTATTTGATGTAATGAATTCATAAAAGATTAAATTAGAGTCTATTTTAGGTTTTGCCATGCATTCATTAATGAAAAGCAAGTCGAGTTATTGTTTGCTTTAAATGTAAACCATTGGGGAGAAATGAAATGAGAAAATGTATATTTTACCCTAAAGTTTTAAAGATTGGTTCACATCTAAACTTTAAAACACTTTAATTCACTTAATCTTTTAAAGATTTCCTTTCCCCTTTTCCTATATTTAAAGATCTCCCTCTCTCTCCCCTCAGATTTACCTCAGTTTCTTCATTTTTAAGAGTTTTCCATCCCATGACTTCTGTTCTTAATGACACCCCATTCCAAAACTCGTCTCAATTTAATTTTTAAAACTTTTCTTTTCCCTTATCTAAATTTAAAATTCTTTCTCTCTCTCTCTCTCTCTCTCTCTCTCTCTCTCTCTCTCTCTCTCTCTCTCTCTCTCTCTCTCTCTCTCTCTCTCTCTCTCTCACCTTTACACACTATACACACATACACACCTACACACCTACACACACACACAAATATATATATATATATATATATATATATATATATATATATATATATATATATATATATATATATATATATATATATATATATATATATATAATCTCTTCTTAATTATATATATATATATATATATATATATATATATATAATAACGTTCAAATAGCTAATGATTATAATAAGTCATGATGATTCATAAAGTTATAACATTCATTTACCAATATGTAAAGTTAAACGTATTATATTATTCTTTAATTTACTTTCTAAAATTATTACATTTAGTGTTACAAAATTTTATTTTCAACCAAAATCTGCATCGAAACATTTTTGTAAAACGAATTTAATTATTTATTTATTATCTTGCATTCAAGGGATTCTTTTTTACCTTTATCACATCTTTAAAAACTTGCAAAATATTTTATCTTTTTTTACTTGAATAGATAAAAGATATAAAATTTTTTGTGGAATTAGTAAATTAATAATTAATGAACTAAAAATTTAAAAATTCATTTTAAAAAATAGTAAAATAAAAGTGAAATTATAAATAATAAAAATCAAATAATTAAAGAAATGCAAAATACAAGTTAAGAAGTTTAAAATAACAAATTTAAAACATGTTAAGTTTATTTATTAATTAAGGTTTTCTTTTCGTTTGAGTTACACTAATTCATTCATTTTCCGAACATGTACAAAAAAATTGAGAGAGAGAGAGAGAGAGAGAGAGAGAGAGAGAGAGAGAGAGAGAGAGAGAGAGAGAGAGAGAGAGAGAGAGAGAGAGAGAGAGAGAGAGAGAGAGAGAGAGAAAGGAAAATGCGCTCTGAGATATAAATGAAAGATTTAAAATTTAGAGAGAGAGAGAGAGAGAGAGAGAGAGAGAGAGATAGAGAGAGAAGATAGAGAGAGAGAGAAAGCGCGAGAGAGAGAGAGAGAGATTTAAAATTCGGTCTCGGAAATGGACTAAAATCAAATTACTCTGATTATGAATTCCAATTGCCGAGAAAAAGTTCGTTTTGCCTCCACAATATTTGCTGTAATGAATTCATATATGCTTTAATTAGAGTCTATTTTACGTTTTGCCATTGACTCGTTAATGAAAAGCAAGTTGAGTTATTGTTTACTTTGCATGTAAACAATAAAGAGGGAAATTAAGGAAGAAAGTTGTAGATTTTAACCCTAAAAGTTATTAAAAATTTCTTAATTTTTAAACACTGACAAAATTTCTTAAACTTTAAAAGGATTTTTCTTCCTTCCCTGCGTTTAAAAATTTCTTTCACCCTTTCTACCTCCCTCCTACCTTTCCTCCTTCCTGACCTACCCTTCTTTTTTGAAGGGATTTCATCCCCAAATATCTTGTGTTTAATGACACCCCATAACCAGGCTGGCTGCAAATTTTATCATTTTTCTTTTACCTAAATTTTTCAAAATTTCCTTCTGTTTATATATATATATATATATATATATATATATATATATATATATATATATATATATATATATATATATATATATATATATATATATATATATATATATATATATATATATATATATATATATATATATATATATATATATCTAGTTTTGAGTTTAATTCTTTATTTTGATTTGAAGAGGTTTAATAAAATTTTTTATTTGTTTTGACATTATAAAAAGCTATGATTGACAATTATTGAGACATAACATATATATATAAAATACTAAAATACATTTTGAATAAAACTTATGATTTTATTTTTTAATTGCATCGTTTTCATATCTCCCAAATTATCACTTTTAATGGTGCAAAAATTTCATATTCTGCCAAAATTTTTAATACAAATTTGTTAAACTAATTTACTAAGTGTTTTTTTTCTTTTTCTTTGTTTTTATTGCATTTAAAGATCATTTGGTTATCTTTTTATCTCCTCTTTCAATGCTTGCAAAGATTTTTTATCTCATATTCCATGAATAGATAAGAGATTTCAAATGTAGTTTGGCTTTATTTGTCATATTTTGATTTCATTTTTAGTGCGGTGTTTATTGGTAATCTTATTATTAAAATGATATATTTAGTTATTCATAAAAATTGAAATAAATATTTAGTGGTTTAGAAAATATTGATATTTACTTATTTACTAGATACTTTTATAGTTAGATATAAACACAAAATTAGACACAAATAGATATAGAAAGATATTCTTATGAAATATTGGTCTGTAATTTCCTCCTCCCCCACCGGAAAAAGGCTTTTCATATATATATATATATATATATATATATGAGAAGAAGAAAGCAGCAGCATATATATATATATATAGCATATATATATATATATATATATATATATATATAATATATATATATATATATATATATATATATATATATATATATATATATATATATATATATATATATTTACCGTATAAATCAATTATCATTTTCGTAGGCATCGAAAAACATCACAGAAAAATGTCCCCTTGATATGCTTTGCTTATCTAAAGAGATAATTTTAATTTATTTATATTAACATAATATATTAATAGTGTTCATTTATCTCCTAAAATTTAATCTAGTTTTGTGCATTTTTTATTTAGAAGGACACTAATAAATTATTTATATCTGAATACTTTTTATTATCACAAAAAAATAATGAAAATCTATAAAGAGTATCTACGATCGCAAAGTATTTAACATCGACAATGTAGATGCATATTATTCGGTATTATAAATAAACATCTACCACATTTGCAGATAAGTCTAAATTCAGATAATCATGGTAAATACCCATTCTTCTTCTTATTTTACAATCTTAATTCTTTAAAAATATTTTTCTTTAAAAAGAAAATTGAATCAGTCCCTCTCACATATATAGAAGGTATATATATATTATAGCATATTGTTATTATTATTATATAGTTATATAGTATATTATTATTATATATATATATATATATATATGTTATTATATATATATATATATATATATATATATATATTATTATATATATATATATATACATTATATATATATATATATATTATTATATATATATTACATATATTATATATATACATATATATATATATATTATTATATATTATATATATATATATATATATATATATATATATATTATATAGTTATTATTATTACATATATATATATAAAAATATTATTATTATTATTGATATTACAAAAATATTTAATATTATTATATTATTATATTTAAAAATGTATATATTT
>JABUQX010114498.1:2500-10000 GCA_015478945.1 Trachelipus rathkii | reverse complement strand
ATAGAACGACGAAACTTATATACATCTTTTCTCTTATGATGCATCATCTAGATGTACAGAAAAGTAACACTTAAAAATAATAAAAAATTACAAAGCTTGCTAAATTGAAAATGGTCTAAAAGTAAAAATTAAAAAAAAAAAAAAATTAGTTTTTACGAATAAAATTTCTTATTTTATTATGTTTATAGCTTACAATTTATGCATCTTTATTATTACCTTGTGTCAGTAATCAGTGAACTACCCTCTTCAATTTCTTCTTTTCGATCTATTGATCTATTGATCTATTGATCTATTGGATTTTGGGGTCATTTTTAGTAAAATTATCAGATTTTACATGTTCTAAATCAGTAAATCGCAAAATTACGCCCTCAGCCCTTCCGTACCCATTGATCTATTGATCTATTGATCTATTGATCTATTGATCTACTGGATCTATTGACCTATTGACTAGTCATATTTAGTAAATTAAATGGTTTACATACCCTAAATGGGTAACAAAAACAAACCACTGGCCTCCTGTCGTGTCTATTGATCTATTGACCCAGCTGAGCCTACTTTTTAGCAGCTTACAGCAAAATCAAAGTAAATACATTCCTGGGTCAAATCCCGCCAGCCTATTGGATCGGCTGGACCCAGCTGATCTGCTGACCCTGATCTACTGATCTGTTGTTTCACATTTCGAGTAATATGATAACATGACCATTTATGCCAAATATAGCCTTCCATACAGCACAGCATCATCTGAACTGTCGTAACGCTGACAATACCTAAACAAGAATAAACGGTGCCATGCCAATGTTCCACACTTACCTCATACCCAAAGCATGTCCCTCTAACAGCAATGTGCCAATTTACATAACACGCCATTTAATCAGGCCTCTGCTCATACCCAAATGTAGTAACGAAAAGTAAAGCATACGTAACAGTGCCACATTAATAAAAGCTAACATAACATACATAGCTAGAACTAAGAATATAATATACAATGACAAACCTGTTAACATTAACAAAGGTCCAAACTTATCAATAGTAAAAAGTGCGCAACGATCCATCTTCGGGCACTTTGTCAAACATATCATCATCAATGACAATGGGCTAATTTTTACACAACATAGTAGATCATGACCTGACTCTGACTGATCAGTATTAGCACGGGTAAAGACAAACGTTTTACTTGTTAAACTATGAACATAAATACCTAACATAACAAATTGCACGAATAAACAGTTATCATTAACAATCCTGGTCAATAAACGAATGCAAACAGTGCAACATATGGTTACTGAAAAAGATATATAAATGTTACTAAACAAGGCGTCAAGATAAAAACATAAATTTATTTTAAATAGCACATCTCATCTAATCGTAGCAACATAGATTCAAGCTGGGTGTTCTGCAGCAGCTTAAAGATTACTCCTTTGAAAGGATGTGTAATGAGATCTTCGTAAAACCCATTTCTTTGCTGTGGCATCGACTGGCACCTCTCAATACGCAGCAGCAAACTGTCCAGTGCCGAGCACAACGCACTCCCCTGTATCGCATTAGCGGCTGGTGTACATCAGTAGATTACACCATGTGATAGCAAGGGAAAGTCCTTTCGCAGCAATACAGTGTGATGTTAATTGTTCTTATTTGCAATGCTGTAATATTGAGCTAGCCCTCGATATCGCGGCGCATCCGGAACACTGTCGTTGGCCGTTTCAGTAAGCTTCGCGGCGATCGCGGGCGCCAGCGACGACGGTTCACGCCGCGCTAAGGCCGACGTGGTCGCACACGCACTAGCGGGGGCACTACGAGGCCAGACCTGCTGATCGCGATGTTTTGATGAATTCAGCAGAATAGTACGGCGGAAATCCACTGGTTTACGATTAAATAGGTCGACACATCGTTGGGTCGGGCGAAATTTCGTGAAGATCATCAAAGCGGGGAGAGTCATCGGGAGCCGTAGTGGTCATCTCTACTGGAAGCAGGCCGGGAGCGCAACAAATTCTAGCAAAATGAGATACCTTCTTCACCATCAGAAGAGCAAACAAGAATAGTGACGCAATGAAACGAACTATATCAGTTCAAAAAGGGTATATATTTTCAGTTGGATACCAATAATAACAATCGTCATGGGGTGGTCAAACGAATACAGGCGCTGGACGTAACATACATTGAGCAATATAGCATTTACCAGAACTGCATCATGGGTCGTCGACAGCCCAGCATCACCAGCCGAAGGGCCGCTGGCCAGGCAACGGTGCCCATGGTTTTCAACAAATCGTGGGTGCGCACTTAGCACAGCGCCAAAAACGGCCTAGTATACTTAACATATCGGGTCAGCTATTTGCGCCATTAACACTCATGATTGTTATCGCATTTCCGCACATAAGCAAAAATGCTCTTTATGCGCTCAACCAGCGGCTGGCGCTGGTCATAACAATGTACCACATAATAAAGCAACATATCATCAGCAGCGCGAATTAAGAAAATAATGACAGTTCCTGACCGAGCCGCAACTTGCCCACTGGGTCAACAAAGCTAACATTAACAAAGGCCCACCCCTAACACCAGTAAACATTGTGTGAGCAGCTGTTATTTTTTCTCCAAACATATTCTGGCCCAGTTAACGTTAATTTTGCCAAAATAATATTTAACAAAAATTTATCAAGATTAAATCACATATCATACAGACCTTGAATATCTCAGGTAAGTTTCTATCCAAACATAACATGTAATGTTTCTCTGAATAAATACCGTATTAGCTTACCGATGCAACAGCAATCGCAACAAACATCAAATAACCCTTCATCATGATCTTTCGATCTATTGATCTATTGATTCCATCATATTTCGAGTATCATTTCTGCTAAACATAACATAAAATGTTATATACAACTATCGAATAACGTAAAGTGCCAAAGTTTTTGCTGTGCTGGTTCATAACACGATAATAAACTATCAAACATGCCGCACGAAATCCTCTAAGATCTATCAACAGTAATTTCTGGCTAAAATGCCAGTTATTAGCTCCTAAAGCATCAATGTTACTCTTACACAACATCGTATATCTTTGTAAGCCTCTAGCATACCTCAAAAATGGTCGTTTCGCGCAGGAACGCAATGCCAACGCGTCGCCTTACATCGGGAATCGTGGTCACCAGCCGCAGTCATATCCGTCTGGGCCGATCTGTCAAAGTCCAAACGTGCTGATATACGACGCGACTGAGTCAATTGGTGTCTTTCACCGTGCAACATCCGAGTAACATCACTAGTCCATGAATGGGCCAGACATACAACAAATTTCAGAGCACCTAACACATATCCTCTTAGTCTGCTGCCATCAGTCATCAGTCAAGTTAACATTACACATCGCTAAAAACCAATATTTTCTTCTAACAAACCAGTAAAAGCAATCTCAGCACGCCTGCAAAAGACGCAACATGGCTACTGACTTAGGTCAAACAGTTATTGGGTCCGCAGATCTAAGCTGATAAAAACCCAGGATATGCCCTCGAAAGGTGTGAATCCTGAGATGGGGGATCACCCTGAAGGGGTGTAAGCGGTTTTGGGGCCTCAGCGGGCTGGAGGCCTTACCCTCCTCGGAGGTAACCCGCTTACATCCTTCTTCGGGGTGTTCCCCATCTCAGATTCACACTCCTTTCAAGGGGCGCATCCCCTGGGTTTTCTCTCGGGAGGTGAAGTATTGCTTTAGATACTCTTGGTTAATGAAAACTGTTTATTCGTAAGTTAGATACGTTATGTTAAATATTACTATGACAGTGTGAGATTAACACTGATTTGTTAGAGAAATGATTAGTTTTGTAAGATATTATTGTGTTAACTGACGATGATGTGTTAGAAACGTGAGCCTAGGTTAAGTTTTTGCTGAGTAATGTTAGGTTTGCCCGAGAATTTTGCTAATGTCTACGTTTATTCATAGTTCAAATGATGTTATACTCACGAGACGAATGACACTTTGATGAAGATAGTGTCAATTCATAGTTCAAGATGCTGGTATCTTTGATAGATTGGTCGCTTTGTTGAGGGATTTTGTTAGATAAATTTAGACGAGGATATGATAAATTTTTGTTAAATATTACGAAGTTGATGTAAAAAATTTGATACGTTAGCATTATATTCGTTGTCTGTATGATGATTAGACAGGGTTATGCTAAATTTTTTTTAAATATTACGATGTTAATGTAAAATTAACATTGATATGTTAGAGATATGCTTGAAAAAGAGGGAATAGGTTACGTTTTGTATGAAGTGTTAGGTACTTTACTGTTGTTAAGTGCGGAAGTTTGTTAATGTTAGTAGTTTATTCGTACGTATGGTGTTGTTAGGTTTGTCGTTGTACATTATATTCTTAGTTCAGGTTGTGTTATGTTAGCTTTATTAATGTAAAAACTTTGCTACGTTAGCATATATTCGATAGTTAGTATATAAAAACTTATTTTTGTGTTATGTTTAGCCGAAATGATACTCGAAATATGACATGAATCAATAGATCAATAGATCAAAAGGTCATGGTGGGAGGGGTGGGGAGGGGTTGATGATTTGATTTACTGATTTACTGCTTTAAAATCAGTAAACTATTACAATTTACTATGATATTTTATTCAAAGAACTTATTTTTTATGTTATGTTTGGATAAAACTTTGTTATGTTTACAGTTATTCGTAGGTCTGTATGATAATTAGACAAGGTTATGATAAATTTTTGTTAAATATTACCGTGTTAATGTAAAATTAACGTTAATATGTTAGAGATATGTTTGGAAAAAGTATGAATAGGTTACGTTTTGTATGCAATGTTAGTTACTTTACTGGTGTTAAGGGTGGAACTTTGTTAATGTTAACTGTTTATTAGTGGGTAAGTTGTGTTAAGTTTGTCGTTGTACATTATTTTCTTAATTCATATGATGCTATGTTAGCTTTATTAATGTGAAAACATTGTTATGTTAGCATATATTCGCTGGTTAGTATATAAAGAACTCATTTTTGTGCTATGTTTATCCGAAATGATACTCGAAATGCGATGTAAATCAATAGTGTTAATGTAAAATTAACATTGATATGTTAGAGATATGCTTGAAAAAGTGTGAATAGGTTACGTTTTGTACGCTGTGTTAGGTACTTTACTGTTGTTAAGTATGGAACTTTGTTAATGTTAGTAGTTTATTCGTGCGTAAGGTGTGTTAGGTTTTATCATTGTACATTATATTCTTAGTTCTGGTCATGCTATGTTAGCTTTATTAATGTGAAAATAATGTTACGTTAGCATATATTCGTTGGTTAGTATATAAAGAACTTATTTTTGTACTATGTTATTGTTGTTGTTGTTGTTGTTGTTGTTGTTGTTGTTGTTGTTGTTGTTGTTGTTGTTGTTGTTGTCCGAGAAAATATACCCTTTTGAACTGATATGGTTCGTTCGTGCGTCGTATTCTTGTTTACTTTCTTCTGATTGGTTGAAAGAAAGAATCTCATTACCTTTAAGGGTTGTTTATACACTCTATTTTCTTCAGTAGGATATTTTTCGCTGTGCTGATACGATGACATCTCCCCGCATCTCTACGCTTGTTGTTGATATCTTCACGAGGAGTTTCGTTATTCCAACGATGTGTCATTTATATTTAATCGTAAACCGAATGGAGATCGCTACGTTGCTTGTATTCCAGCCAGAGGATCAAATAATAGACCTTTATTCGTTTGTGCTGCTGGATTCATCAAGATTATCGACATCGCAGCAGCATGGGTAGAGGATAAGTGTGTGTTATCCGATGGATCGACGCGTAGTGAAATATCTATCAGAGGTGACAGTGTGAGAGGTTATAATAGAATAGACGTTGTGTTCTCGTCGTGTGACGATATTAAAACCCTTGATGTACGCAACTACTGGAAACCCATCGATTGTGCGACCTTCATGCGTACGTGTATAGGTTTCACAGTTCGAACATCTGAAAATATTACAGCATTGCTTAAAATAAAAAACGAATTAACATCGCACTTTAACGATGTTGACATACTTGAGGACTTAATACATATAGCACATGGTGTAATCTATGATATTTACACCGAAACATATGGTTTCCCGTATAATGCAGTATACAGGAGTGCGTTAATAACTATCAGCTTGGATGAGTTCTCTCTTGTATGAGAAAATGAGTGCTGTTGAATCGAAATATGCCGAAAATGGTTTAGTGTTGCTGAATGCATTTATACTTACATCCTTTCAAAGGGTGTTGAATCTTTAGAGAGATATATAGAACTTACCCAACTTGAATCCTATGTTCTCTGATTAGATGAATTAATATATTTAAAATAAACTTATGTTTTTTATGTATTTATATGTTTTTATGTATTTATATAACGCTCTTTTCAATGAAAATTATATGTTATAAAAAATGAAAACTTGTTTTACTTCCCTCGTATGTTCGCTTTATTGACTAAGTTGTTAATGATAGCTGTTTATTCGTCTGGTTGTTGTGTGTTAAGTATGTTATGTTCATAGTTTAGCTTTACAAAGAGTAAAAACTTTACTTTGTTTGTCTTTACCCGTTAGGTATTATGATGGTTAGGTAAGGTTATGATAAATTTTTGGTAAATATTACTATGTTAATGTAAAATTAACATTGTCATGTTGGTGATATGTTTGATAAAGTACGAATGGATTATGTTTTTGTATGTCTTGTTAGTTACTTTTACTGTTGATAAGTTTGGACCTTTGTTAATGTTAGCAGTTTATTCTTGCTTAAGATGTGTCAGGTTTGTCGTTGTATATTATATTCTTAGTTCTGGTAATGCTATGTTGGCTTTATTAATGTGAAAACTTTGTTACGTTAGCATACTTTCGTTGCTCTGTATGATAATTACACAAGGTTATGGTAAATTTTTGTTAAATATTACCGTGTTAATGTAAAATTAACATTGTTATGTTAGAGACATGCTTTACAAGGTATGAATAAGTTACGTCTTCGTATGAATTGTTAGTTACTTTACTGTTGTTAAGTGTGGAACTTTGTTAACATTAACCGTTTATTCTTGTTTAAGGTGTGTCAGATTTGTCGTTGTGCATTATATTCATAGTTCAGATGATGCTATGTTAGCTTTATTAATGTGGAAAACTTTGTTACCTCAACATATATTGATTGATCTTTGTATAAAGAACTTGATTTTATGTTATGTTTATCCATAGTGATACTCGAAATGTGACATGAAACAATAGATCAATAGATCAATAGATCAATAGATCAATAGATCAATAGATCACAACTGGACAGGAGGGTGACAGGATGGTGGTTTGATTTACTGATTTACTGCTTTAGGGTATGTAAAACGTTACAATTTTAGTAAAAAATTTGACTTGAATCAATAGATCAATAGATCAATAGATCAATAGATCAATAGATCACGACTAGACAGGAGGGTAGGTTGGGTGGTTTGATTTACTGATTTACTGATTTAGGGTATGTAAAACCTGACAATTTTACTAAAAAATATGACTTGAATCAAT
>JABUQX010114497.1:15000-18663 GCA_015478945.1 Trachelipus rathkii | reverse complement strand
TTTAGACCCCACTCATTAAAATCATAGTCATTTACTGTTAAAGCGCGGCACAAGTATCTATTGATTAAAAGTTTTATTTTACTAAAGTGATATCAATTTATAATAAATACTACATTGAGGAATAATTATTAATTTCACTAGAATAGATAATGATTAATTCACTAGATTTATAGTAGTTCACGTGAAGCAAAACGCAAGAGCGCCCGCAAGCGCGACCCGTTGCGGAACCGACGCATGAACCCGGCGTAATATTACTACGCGGTCGCGAAAATATTCTCTTTATGATATGCCGTTGTAAACTTTCATTACATCATTTTTGTATTTTCAAATATACCGTTTCCATATTAATGAATCGTCATTTATTTCTTACTGAACATTTTTAATTTTTATTTATAGAAATACCATTTCACTTAAACTTCTGAAAAACATTTTAGTGTGAAAAGAACATTTGTTTGAGAAAAGGCGTGTGTTTTATTTATCCCTAAAGTATAAATTCCTGCAGGAATAAAACAAGATACTCCGGCTGTGACGTAGGCCATGTTCCTCTTTTGGGTATGCCTTTAAGATCTTTTTACTTTAAGGAATGTAAAACAAGTTTTATATGCCTTAAATTTACACCTATACGGACTAGAAGTTATGTAAAGAAGTTTAATCCCATTCCCGTCCCTTTTCAAGGATGTCTTACGCGTTTAATCTTCTCTAGTATAAGTATTGAAAAAAGTTTTAAATCTAAAATATTATTACATAATTACTATATTAATATAATTAAATACACAATGTGTGTACTGCATAATAAACTTCCCTCATTGTAACAAACCACGTAATTTCTCTATTATTGATTTCCAGTTATTGTATTTCATATCATCTATACTTCAAAAATTACATCGAAGTATGTAAGTTCATACCTGCTTCTATATCTGATGTTTATGCATTCGCAACATCGAGAATATCTCCATTTTTGTAAAAACACTGATATAACAGACTTTAAAATAAACTAATGCCGCGTTGAACACATGTTATAAGCGTTCGTAAATATACCTTGATACAGTACACAAACTAATATTATTACATACTGAATGGGACGGTGTCCTAAAGATATCAACCTCTAGGATGTATGCCCGCACTTTGAAATACACGCTCGATATTTTCCGCGATCCGCTAGTAATAGACGCCGGCGGGTTCATTGGCGTCGCCAGTTCCGCACCGGTCCCGCTTGCAGGCGCTCTTGCTGTTTTGCTTCACCTTGATCTACTATAAAATCTAGTGAATTAATATATCTATCTAGTGGAAATTAATAATTATTCCTTCAATGTAAGTTATTTATTATAAATATGATACACACTTAGTAGTAAAAATAACACTTTTAATACAAATCAGATAAATTGTTGTGAACCGCTTAACAGCTAAAATGACTATGATTTAAAATGATGTTCGGGCTAAAGATAAGAAAACACACCTGGCTCAAACATGTTTATAAGAACAAGTTAATTTTCAAAAGCATAAAATTAATTCATCGACCAATCACATACGGGTTTCATATAGAGAAAGGATTTACTCGACCAATCACAAGCTAAGAAAACATGATTTTGTCTATACTGGAATACCTTTTGACTGAAATTAGCATTAAGATTACCCGTTCTACGAAAAGGCTTATCTAAATTAGGCCTAAATTTAGCGCCTAACGAGGAACACCACAATTTACAGAAAAAGGTCAGTTTGAAATATAGTTTGACTGGAATTAGGCCTAAATCGCCCCGGGCTACAAAAAGGATTATCCTAAATTAGCCCTAAAGTAGTTTTCAACACCTTTTACAGAGAGAGGTCAGTTTCGTATCTTTAAGGAGTGCGGGTTGTTGTGTTTCTCGTGATGGATTGTCAATGCTACAATAGATAATAATAATAATAATAATAAAGAAAATCGAATTATTTAAAAACTTTGAAATATTTTTAGTTAACATCGAGCGGATAATATAATGAATAAATGTTATTTTTAAATAAGAACTTAGAAAGATTATAATAAAATACTTGTTTGTAGCAAGAAGAACTTATTTTGTTATTTTTATACTTATCACATGGCCTAAAGATGATGTTAAAGCAGTAATCAATAGAACAAAAAACGTGCATAGCTTAGGTGTAGAGGGGTCTGGTGCTAGGGGCTTGACCTTTACTGGTTTACTGCATTTATTGCTTTAGGTAAGTAAAATATATGTTTTAATAAAATTTAAAAATTTTAGTAAAAGTTATATTTTTAAACGTGATAGTTATAAAAATTTATAAACAAAAAGTATTAAACAGTTAATAATAAATTCTTTGGGTCAAAGATAATGATTGATTTATTATAGAAGTTTTAAGAACTTTGAAATAATTTTAATTATATTTGAATGAGTAATATAAATGTACCTTTTAATAAAACATAAAATGTTTTTAATAAATGTTATGTTGATCGTGTAAGGAGTGTCACGTGTGTGTTAGTGTGTGTGTGTGTGTTGTAAGTAAATCTGTGTGGGAGTGTAAGTAAATCTGTGTGTGTGTAAGTAATCGGGGTGAAGTGAAGGCTGGATGTGTAAGTAAATCTGTGTGTGAGTGTTTTAGTGTAAGTAAACGTTGTGAGTGTAAGTAAATCGTGTGGGAGTGAAGTAAATTTTGTGTGAGTGTAAGTTTAAATCTGCGTGTGTAAGTAAATATGTGTGTGAGTGTAAGTAAATCTGTGTGTGTGGTTGTGTAAATGTAAGTGTGTGTTGGTGTGTGTGTGTGTGTGTTGACCGCGGTGTAATAAGTGCTAAATTAAGTGTCTATGGGTAAATGTAAGTTGCATAGTGAATGTGTGTATAAGTGTCATAGTGGATGTGTGTATTAAGTGTGTGTGCATGTGTGTTGTGTGGTGTGCTGGACGCGTGGTATAAGTGTAAATGAAGTGTCATAGTGAAGTGTGTATAAGTGTCATAGGAATGTGTGTTATAAGTGTAAGTGTGGTGTGTGTGATAAGTTGTAAGAGGTGTGTGTGTGTGTGTGGCGTGTGTGTGTGTGTGTGTTTTGATTTGTTGGTTTTTTTTTTTTTTGGTTTGGAGGGGGTTTGGTTTGTTAAATCTAAAATTCTAAAATAATAATAACAATAGCATTAGTAAAAACACTAAGTATAATAATAAAAATAATAATAAAATAAATAAAAGATATAAAAATAATAGATAAAAATAAATAAATAATAATGAAATAAATGAAAAAAGAAATAAACAAATTAAAAAAACATAATGTTAATGAATATATGATGAGTTAAAGCAGCAAAACATATGAGTTAAAAGCAGTAAAACATATGAGGTTAAACAGTAAAACATGAGTGTTAAAGCAGTTAAAACATGAGTAAAGCAGGAAAAGCAGTTAAAACAAAGCCATACTAATCCCTCCTTGGTGTTAGGGCACACCTCTATTGATTTACTGATTTACTGCTTTTAAGGTATGTAATGTAATAAATAATATGAGTTAAAGCAGTAAAAACATATGAGTTAAAGCAGTAAAACATGAGTAAAGCAGTAAAACATGAGTAAAAGCAGTAAAGCAGTGAGTTAAGCAGTAAAACATGAGTTAAAGCAGTAAAGCAGTAAAACAAAAGCATACTAATCCCTTAGGTGTTAGGTAACACCTCTATTGATTACTGATTTACTGCTT
>JABUQX010114497.1:0-7500 GCA_015478945.1 Trachelipus rathkii | reverse complement strand
TATAACACACTTCACATTCAACGTCCAGATACAAACTTAAGGCAAATGACTCATGAAAAACGTCGGACCAAGGTTTATTTTTATCGAGTTCGCTAAACATGTTTTTTCATGTCTGGCGTTTATTTTATCTATTTTTTGGTTCCTACTTATTATACTCTTTATATTGCTGGCGATCACCTTTATTTCATAAAATCGCAAGAAAATAGTTAAACAAAACAAGACATTTTACACTCTGTGAATTATATTGCTATTTTATGAAATATGTAAAATTACAAAAAAAAACTAAGCCCGCAGTGCAAATTTGGAGGTTATATTCGTTTTCATTGTACCAAAATACATAAGAAACAGTTCATGATATCCATGAAACAAAATTTCTGTCGTCTAATGTATTAAGTAAAACTATGATAAAAACAATGAATAATAATTAATAATCTCAAATAGGAATTTTCATTATTCCTTGTATAAATAAAACATAATGAAGGTAGAGATGTGTGCGTTAATATGTTGATAATAAGAAGCCTTTGGTATTTCTACGAAAAGATTCAATGGTGGGTCACTCTCGAACATTTTTACAGAGATTATTTCATTCATCTATGCTCTTATATGAGATTGCCCTCCGAGATTTCGTTAGGTTGAATTTTGTATTGTCAAGGGTAAAGGAATTTGTGCTACGGAGATTGTTTGTTCTTAAAGTTTGGTTCTGCACAGTTATGTTAGTCAAAAGATCATTTTATGCTCTGTAAGGGTGTAGATATCATGAAGTTTTAGCATATACAAAATTTTTAATAGTATGTTTTTGTGTTCACGGTAGCTTTGATGCCCTGATATTTTCACGAATTATTATTATTTTTTTTGCATAAGGTGGAAAATCCGAAAATAAATTTCGACTTAAAATTTCTTGGGAAATTATTTTCTTGTGATTGTTCGAGAATTTTCCCAACCACATCGTTGACTAATGTCAGTTCCGGTTCGGGACGTATAGATATGGCGTTGAAGTGATAGTTATTATACCTTAAAAGTGCTTTCGCGCGACTCACAAGTTAAGATCGTTGTTTCCGGATTCCCTTCCGAAGTTTTACGTATCAGTATAGTGTCGCACTTACCGGGAATCGCAAAAAGGCGGTGAACGCCTTTCAAATGCCTACTTTTTCTAGTGTATCAACTCGCTCAAACTTTCAGATATAGTGACGTATACGGAAACTGATATAAGTCAAAGGTCAAGTGATGAAAAATACTACGGTTAAAACATCCAAAAGAGAAATATTTTCCCCCGAACTTTTCTGTTACAATTTTTTTTTCGGAACTTGCACTTAGACCTTCGACTCTGATATTAAGTCGCGAACATGGGCTCAACCACTAATTCGTCATCAGTTGAGGTTTAGACGCTAGGAGATCTTGAAACGACTGAGGCGAGGTTCATCCCAATGACTATAACATCTCGTGCGATGACGCGAGAAAAAGATTGTTCTAAAGTATGCAAAAAAAAATTCTGGTGTGGGAAGTTCAGCCACCATGAATATTTTTCAGTAAGTGCCCATGACTACGATAGCAAAAGAAAACTAATGACATTCGTGGAATCAGTGTAAGAGATTCGTTTCGTAACAAATGCAAAAAAATTTCTTTTTTTTTTTTTGGAATTTTTTTTTTGGGGTATTTCTTATTTTATTATTTCAAAAACTACGATAGCTACAAAAAAAACAAATAACATTCGTGAAATAGGGTAAGATAATTGTTCTAAAATGGCAAAATAATTTTTTTTTCGATTTATTATTAGGGGATATATTTATTTTTTTTCTGACTTAAAATATTCCATAACAAGTATGTTTAACATTGTGGAATCCAGCGTCAGAAAATTCGTCTAAAAATGGCAAATTTTTGTTTGATTTTTTGGGGCCATTTTATTTTTTTTTTCTCACAAAACTTACCGATGAGCTACAAGAAAACAAACTAACATGTATACGTGGAATCACGTCAAGAAATTGTTCAAAAATGGAAAAAAAATTTTGAATTTTTTTTGCGATATTTTATTTTTTTCTCGAAAAACTTACGATAAGCTACAAGAAATCAATAACCATTCGTGGGAATCAGACGTAAGGACAAACTATGTTACTTGAAAATGGCAAAAAAATTTTTGGTTTTTTTGGGAGCTATTTTATTTTTTTTCTCCAAAAGCTGTACCATAGCTACAAGAAAACTAATAACATTCGTGGAATCAGCGTATGGAAAATTGTTCTAAAAAATGGAAAAAAAATTCTTTGATTATTTTTTGGATATTTTATTTTTTTTCTCGCAAACTACGATAGCACAAGAACAACTAATAACATTCGTGAATCAGCGTAAGGAAAATTGTTCTAAAAAATGCAAAATTTTTTTTTTGCATTTTATGGGGTATTTTATTTTTTTCTCAAAACTTACGATAGCTTACAGAGAAACCTATAATAGACATCGTGGACGATCAGACCGGTCAGAAAATTAGTTCTAAAAATGTAAAAAAATTTTTTAAATTTTTATTGGATATTTCATATTTTTTTTCCTCGAAAACTACGATAGCTACAAGAAAACTAATAACATTCATGGAATGAATCAGCGAAAGAAAATTGTTCTAAAAATCGGCAAAAATTTTTTTTTTGATTTTTGGGGTTTATTGTATTTTTTATTTCTCGAAAACTACGATAGCTACAAGAAAAACAAATAACATCTCGTGGAACTCAGCGCTAAGATAGTTGAGTTTCGAAATAGGTGAAAAATTTTTTCTTGATTTTTTTTGGGTTATTTAAATTTTACTTTTCTCGAGAAACTACGATAGGTTACAAGGAAACTATTGTTTTTCCATTTTTTAAACAAGATATTTTATTCCGACTCCAAAAAGGTTATATTAACGAAAGTTGCTATCCTAGTTTTCGAGAAAAAAAAAAATAAAATAACCACAACAAAATCAAAAAAAAAATTTTTTTTCCCTTTTAGAAACAATATCTGTACGACTGATTCCCACGGAATGTTATTAGTTTTATGTGTAGCTAATTCCGTGGCTTTCGAGATTTTTTTGCACTTAGGACCTATCGACTATACTCTGACCGTTCGTTCGTTTGTTTGTTAATGAACTAATATATAGTGTCGCCCTACGGGATCGCAAAGGCGGCTGAACGCTTTCAAAATGCCACTTTTTAGTGTGATTAAACTCAGCTTCAACTCGATAATAGTGCACGCTTCAACGGGAACTATATGTTTAAAGGTCTAAGTGCTGAAATACTAATATATAATAATAATATATATATATATACTTATATATATATATATATATATATATATATATCTATATATAGTATCATATATATATATCTATATCATTATTTTTGACTGTATATTTATATCTATTGATTTACATTTTTTAAAAAAATCATTTAGTTTAGTTTCCTCTAAAAATTAATTACATAGAAAACTGAAGTTAAGGGTGACTAAATTAAAAAAATAAGATTAGAATAAATTTTACCTTATATTTTACGTAGAAGCCAAAAGTGTTACAATTATATAATATATAATATATATATATATATATATAATATATATATATATATATATATGTATATATATCATATATTATTTTTCAAATAAATAACTAAATTATATTAAATATGTTCCAAAAACATGTACAAATATATATAACTAAACTTTTTAAGATATATTTGTATATGTTCTAAAATATGTTCGTCATCTTTCTATCAAATTCTCTAACCATTGATATAGTTTGATATACGAATAAGTCCGGAACCTCAACGAAAAATTGAATTAGTACCCAATTTTCATAACCTTCGTTGCTACTAAATTATAGAATAATCCGTTCTTTGATGTCAGCAACATGATTTCGAGAAAAAAAATAAGAATTATGTTAATTTAACAATAAAAAAAAGTTATTTTTGCCATTTTTTAGAACAATCTTCTTACAGCTGAATTCCATGACATTGTTATTAGGTTTTCTTGATAGCGATCGTAACGTTCTTCGAGAAAAGAAATAAATAATCCCCAAAAAAAATTCACAAAAATTTTTTTTTACATTTTTAAACACAATTTTACTTACCGCTAGATCCACGATCTAGTATTAGTTTATCTTTGTACGAGCTATCGTAGTTTTTGAGAAAAAAATAAAATAGCCCAAAAAACCAAAAAAATTTTTTGCCATTTTCAGAACAATTTTCTTACTTTCTGATTCGCACGAATCGTTATTAGTTTGTCTCTGTAGCTATTTTGTTCGTTTAAAGGGGTTTCAGACAAAAAAATACATTATAAAAAACCAAAATTTTCAAAATTTTTTGTTTAAATTTTAGAAATGTACGCTGGTTCCACGAATGTTATTAGTTTTCCTGTAGCTATCGTAGTTTTTCCCCTCATCTGCCCCAAAATAGCCCCAAAAAATAAAAAATATAAAACTTTTTGCCATTTTTAGAACAATTTACTTACGCTGATTCCACGAATTAAAACAGTGACTGGCTGGCCAGTTTTTCAGAGAAAGAAAACAAATAAAGTATAAAAAAAAATCAAAAAATTTTGGTATTCATTTTAGAACAATTATCATTACGCCTGATTCCACGAATGTTATGTAGTTTTCGTTGTAGCTATCCTAGTTTTCGAGTTACCTATCGTTAACCCACTATGACGTTATATATTGACGCCTCATCGGGACTGATATAAGTCGAGGTCTAAGTGCAAATTCCGAAAAAAAATTTGAACAGAAAAATTTTCACAAAAGATTTTTTTTGTAGATTTTTCATCTTTACACTTAGACCATTGCAATTAATTAGTTCCGAAACAGGCGATCACTATATGACGTCCATAATTCGGTTAACGATAGATCTGAGCTTAAGAAATAGGTAATTTGAAAGCATTGAGGGGTTTTGCGAATTCCGCGTAAGCGACACCTACTACTTTAGTGACGTTTCGAAGGGAACCCGAAAAACATTCCAACTTGATCGCGCAACACCTTTTAAGGTATAAAACTATCACATTCAACCCCTCTATAGTGACGTCTCAACGAGAACTGATATAAGTCAAAGGTCTAAGTTGTGAAAAGCTGATAAACTAGCACAGGAAAAATATAATTCCCCAAACGCATCTTAGGTGTGAAACTAGTTCAAAAAATCGAACTCTGATGTTCGTTTAATTAGTTCAACAACACAAGACGAAACGAACGTTGCAGCAACGACAATACGAAAAATAAAAACATACTATATGATTGGAAATTAGTATAATGTCAAAAAACACGAAAACAAGTGATAGAAAGAGAGAAAACTAATAACATTGACAGCTTCAACTTTAATTCTGAAAACTAAATTGAAGGCTCTTATTTGTTATATTATTGGTTATTTATTTTTTTTCTCGAAAACTACGATAGCTACAAAAAAGAATCAGGTATGGTTTAAAAAAAATTCGAGAAAAATGTTTAAAAATTTGGAAACAAAATACTTTGCTGGTACGCTTCGTAGTTTTCGCAGAAAAAGAATAAAAATAATCCCAAAAAAAAGATCAAAACCCCTTTTTTTTATTGCCATTTTTCAGAACAAATTATCTTTACCGCTGATTCACGCAATGTTATTAGTTTTCTTCGATGCTATCGTAAGTTTTCGGTCTGAATAAAAAATATGATATCAAAGACATAAATGACCAAATTACTAAAGTTTTTCATTTTTATACAACAATTTTGTTACGCTGATTCCCTAAATTTGTTATTAGTTTTCTTATGCAGCTATTCGTGTTTTCGAGAGAAATAAATAACCAATAGCCCCAAAAAAACAATCCAAAAAACAAAAATTTCGCCATTTTATAGACACAATTTATCTTACGCTGATTCGGACGATTATTTGTTTTTCTTGACGCTATCGACTAGTTTTAGAGAAAAAAAATAAGAAATAGCCCCAAAAAAATTCAAAAAAAATTTTTGCCAATATTTTAAGTTTCTTACGCTGATTCCCCGAATGTTATTAGTTTTCTTTGTAGCTATGTACGTTAGTATATTTGAATGAAAACAGAACTTAAATACCCCAAAACAATCAAAAAAAATTTTTTTGCCATTTTAGAACAATTTCTTACGCTGGATTCCACGGAATTTATTAGTATTATCGTGTAGCTATCGTAGTTTCGAGAAAAAAAATCAAAAAATAGCCAAAAAAACAAAATCAAAACATTTTTTTTCATTTTAGAACAATGTTTCAATACGCTGACTTCCACAGAATGTTATTGAGGTCTTTCTTGTAAGCTATCTTACTTTTTAGAGAAGAAAAAATAAAACTCAGCCCAAAAAACCAAAAAAATTTTCCTTTGGTCTTTTTTTAAAAAAATTTTCTTACGCTTAGATTCCACGAATGTTATTGTTTTCCTTGTAGCTATCGTAGTTCTCGAGAAAAAAAATAAAATAATCCAAAAAAAATTTCAAATTTCTTTCCTTATAGCTATTTTTGGTTTGAAACAATTTCTTACGTTGATTCCACGAATGTTATTCTGTTTTCTTGCTACTATTGTTTCTGTGAGAAAACAAAATAAATAGCCCAAAAAATCAAAAAAATTTTTTTGCCATTTTAGAACAAACAATTTTCTACGCTGATTCCACGAATGTTAGTAGTTTTCTTTGTAGCTAACGTAGTTTTTGAGAAAAAAATAAAATTACCCCAAAAAAGCAAAAAAAATTAATTTTGCCATTTTTAGAAAAATTATCTTACGCTGATTCCACGGATGTTATTTGTTTTCTGTATAGCTATCGTAGTTTTTGAGAAAAAAAAATAATAGCCCCAAAAAATCAAAAAAAATTTTTGCCATATTTTGAGAACAAGTTTTCTTACGCTATTCACGAATGAATTATTAGTTTTTTCTGTAAGGGGCTAAATTGCCGTTAAGTCTTTAGTTTATTTTCGAAAAAAAAATAAAATATCCAAAAAATTTCGAAACATTTTTTTTTTCAGTTTTGAACAATTGTCTTACGCTGATTCCACGAATGTTATTAGTTTTCTTGTAGCATATTCTAGTTTTCGACGTATACTTCCGTTAAACCCACTATAGACGTCCATATAGTGATCCCAATTCGGACTAATATATCCGAAGGTCTAAGTGCAAATTCCGAAAAAAAAATGTAGGCACAAGAAAACTAATAACATTGTTGAATCAGCGTAGTCGAAGGTGCTACTGTGTTAAGGCAAAGGTCTAGAGTGTATAAGTCGAAAGGTCCTAAGTGTTAAGTCGAAGTACCTACGTGTTAAGTCGCAAGGATCTAATGTGTTAAGTCGAAGGTCTAAGTTGCTAATGCTCGAAAGGGTCTAAGTGTGTTAGTCGAGGTCTACCAGTGGTTAAGTCGAGGTCTAGGTGTTAAAGTCCGAGGGCTAGTGTTAAGTCGAAGGCTCTAAGTGCTAAGCGAAGGTTAAGGTTTTAAGTCGAAGGTCTAAGTGCTAAGTCGAGGCTAAAGTGCTACCAGTCGAAGGTCTACGAGTATAACGTCGCAAGGGCTCTAAAGAATCTCTT
>JABUQX010114496.1:25000-27500 GCA_015478945.1 Trachelipus rathkii | reverse complement strand
CTCTCCACTCTCCAGAAATCATTAAACATCTTCAACATCCATCGCATGACCTCCTCACATCGCATTATCTCCACCGGCAGCCCATCACATCCTGGACTCTTCCCATTTTTCATATTCCCCATTGCCATCTCCAACTCTTCCATTGTTATCGCACCCTCATCCACGTTTATTCGGAGCTGTTCCTCTCTGCGTTCCGGAAGGTTCTCTTCTCCTTCCTCCTGATTATATAACTCTGAAAAGTACTCTCCCCACCTGTCGCTGATCTCATCAGGGTCCACTCTCAGCCTACCCGTCTTATCCTTTACTGAGTGTGCAACAGTCGACTCCTGTCCTCGTAGGTTTTTTGCCATGTTATATATTAATTTCTTAGTTCCACCCATATCCTGTCTCAGTTGTTCACCGATCCTCTCCCACGCTTGCTCCATCGCTCTCCTTTTTATGGTCTCGGCCTCATTTCTATTTACCACATATTCCGCTCTTGTCTCAGGGGATCTTCTTTTCATCCACGCTCTAAACTTTTTATTTTTTTCCTTTACTGCACGTGCAACTTCATCTGTCCACCATGCAGTCTTTTTCTTTCTGGAACCTGTTCTTTTTACCCCCAGCGTATCTTTCGCACATGTTATCATTTTTTCTTTAAAATACTCCCACTCTCCTTCTACATCTACAACATTCTCTTCTTCCTCTGGTATAATATCACGGACTCTTTCTACAAAAACCCTTTTCACTTCATCCTCCTTTAATCTCTCCACTGCTATCCTCTCTCTCGTTACCATCTTCTTTGGTAACGGGGTTTTTTGATTAATATCCCTACCACCAAACGATGGTCCGAATCAAGCGACACTGATGGTATATTTTTCACGTTTCTTACCACCTTCCTGTTGTTAATTAGTATAAGGTCAATCATCGACTTATCCGTGTAATCCTCTACAATACTATTCCACCTGTACCAGGTCCATTTATGCGAGTCCCTATGCGCAAAGTATGTATTCATCACTGCCAGCCTATTGCTTACCGCAAAATCCAACAACCTCTCCCCCTCCGCGTTTCTTTCTCCTATTCCAAACGCCCCCATTGCTATCTCGGTACCTATTCTCTCCCTTCCTATGTGCGCATTCAAGTCTCCCATGACAATTTTCACTTCAGTATTCATTCCGTCATACACATTTTGCAACTGTTCATAAAAAACATTCTTTTCTTCCTGTGGTCTTCCTTGGTGTGGTGCATAAACCTGTATTATGCCCACACGTCTCCTTTTCAGCCTCAGTGCTATAGCAATTATTCTTTCATTTTTGAAAACTATGTCCTCTACTCTATCTGCCAAATCCGGGGTCAGGAACAATGCCACCCCATACTTTCTCTCCTCATCTCTCCCTTTGTATATCAGTTGGTAATCATCATGTATTCTCCTCCTCCCCTCACCCTTCATCCTCGTCTCGCAGACACCAAGAACATCCAGTGTCCTCTCCTTCATCATACCCACAACCTCCTCCTCCTTTCCCTCCATTGTACTAGCATTAATAGTTCCTATACGGAACTTATCCCTGTGTAGTCGAGTTCGTAGTCCATTTTCATGCCTGGTCAACAACCGAAAAGATCTGTCCTGGTTCCGAGGCATCACAAGCGCGTCTTGAGCCACAACAATCCACCGCCGGCTGGCTAGGCCTGTCGCGGCTTCTTTTTCTGGACTGGTATTTAGTCTCTTCCCGGACATGTATAGCCCCCCAATTGGGTTACAGAGCTCTCTCCACAGTCTCCAGGCACATGTCCAGTCAGATTAAGCCACAGCACCGCTACAAGGTAACCAGCCCATTATCATGGTAGATGGAGCTCCATGATCGCCGTGGATATATATATATATATATATATATATATATATATATATATATATATATATATATATATATATATATATATATATATATATATATATATATATATATATATATATATATATATATATATTATATATATATATATATATATATATATATATATATATATATATATATATATATATATATATATATATATATATATATATATATATAATGTTTGTCACATAATCGTACAAACATCTCGTGTTACTTGTGATCTATTTTTAAGCAAAACTTATCGTTGGAACAACTCTTGTTTGATAAACAATTAATTATTATTATTATTACTTCCTCTCTTTATTATTATTATTATTATTATTATTATTATTATTATTATTATTATTATTATTATTATTATTATTATTATTATTATTATTATTATTATTATTATTATTATTATTATTATTATTATTATTATTATTATTATTATTAAAATGTTATTTTGCTTTAATTCAAGTTATTTAATAGAATTTTGCTTTTGCTAAATTCATTCTTTCAAAGGAATATCGATCTATGTAACCCATGCGTCGGGGTGTCGGCAACCCACAGATAATCACCTTGCGATGAGCATCTTGAGTCTTTGCAATATTACTCTAAGATTTAATGTATTAAAATCATTATGA
>JABUQX010114496.1:10000-12500 GCA_015478945.1 Trachelipus rathkii | reverse complement strand
CTCTATATCTCCAGTCTTAAACCCTCTCTCAACAGTGATAGTGGTCATTACAAATTGCAGCTCTCATAATTTAAATAAAGTATTCAACTGATATCATAACCTTTTTTGGATACTATGTTTTCGCATTAACGAATACTTTGCTGTTTTTATAAATTTTGATAAAAATAAAACTTTGATATCCTGATGATGGGAATGATATATTTCCCGAAACGTTGATTTGTAATTTTTTGCTGAACCACTGATCTTTGTTAATTTTGAAGAGATTCCATCCCTGTAATTTGTCTATTTATTTACTGTTTTAATTTTCGAGATTTAATAAGAAAACTGTTTTAAGAAAAATGTTACCCCTTGCATTAAATAATACCATGTTTAGAGCAATGTGGTCTTCATTATTCATATTATATATATAGATAATATTATATATATATATATATATATATATATATATATATATATATATATATATATATATATATATATATATATATATATATATATATATATATATATATATATATATATATATATATATATATATATATTTTATATATATATATATATATATATATTATATATATATATATATATATATATATATATATATATAAAGAAAAAATTCTTATGTCTAAATTCTAATATATATAGCATACTTATACACATTCTAGCATATGTTATATATATATATATATATATATATATATATATATATATATATATATATATTATTATTATATATATATATATATATATTATTATTATTAATATATATGTACATATATATATTACATACATATATATATGATGCTTTCGGGAGGCTGGCTATATATATATATATTATATATATATATATATATATATATATATATATATATATATATATATATATATATATATATATATATATATATATATGTGTATATATATATATATATATATATTTATAGAAATATATATATATATATATATATATATATATATATATATATATATATATATATATATATATATATATATATATATATATATATATATATATATTTTAGTACATTTTTGTGCGTACGTGTTATTTAGACAAAAAGTTTTAATAAACAAAGTCGAAAAAGATAAATTCCCAAAATATTTCGTACATCATCTATGTATATAAAAATGATTTCATGAATGTATTCGTTCCATGACGGAGGTAGATGATAATAATAATAAAAAAAAAGGCATTCTAAAAAAGAAATAAATTCCAAATAATAAAAAAAAATTCAAAATTGGTTTAATAGATTAAAATCATCGGAATAAATGCGAAAACTCATTTTGGAAATTAAATTTAAAAAATGTATTAAAAAAAAATGAAATGAAAAAAAAAATTGAAAAATAATTAATACGTTTCATATTTTCTTTTATTTTTTGATAAAAATAAAAAGAGGGAATAAAGAGGGGGTGTGGGTGTATGGGGGAGATTTTTTTTATTTTTTAATTTCGGCATCAATGAAAAATTTGACGTAATAAAAACAAGGTTCCTTTTTCCAGTTTAATTGTTATTTCTACCAATATTTTTTTCAGTTTAAATAAAAAAAAACTAATATTTCACTTCTTCATAATAAAATCTTATTTTGGGTTATTCAATGCTACTGCTCTCTCTCTCTCTCTCTCTCTCTCTCTCTCTCTCTCTCTCTCTCTCTCTCTCTCTCTCTCTCTCTCTCTCTTTCCTTTTTCTCTATCTATCTATCTATCTATCTATGTATCTATCTATCTATCTATCTATCTATCTATCTATCTATCTATCTATCTATCTATCTATCTATCTATCTATCTATCTATCTATCTATCTATCTATCTCTTTATATACCAGTACCTCTCTTCAATTCTTTATTTATCTCTCTTCTCCTCCCTTTCAATATCACTATCTCTACAATATCACTATCTCTATCTCTCCCTCTCAATTTATATTTCTCTCTCTCTCCCTCTCTCTCTACCTTTCTCTCTCTCTCTCTCTCTCTCTCCCTCTCTCTCTCTCTCTCTCTCTTAATAATTTATTCAAATGTCACATCTCAACTCTTTTCTTCCCTTTGTTTCTACGTCTTCGATTTTATCCTAATTCCTTTTTTTATTGACCTCTCTCTCTCTCTCTCTCTCTCTCTCTCTCTCTCTCTCTCTCTCTCTCTCTCTCTCTCTCTCTCTCTCTCTCTCTTTATTAACACCATCTTATCTCTCATACATTTCTTTCAATTACCTCCTACTCTTTCCTTTCTCTTTAATATTTAGTTAACGTCCCACAGTAACAGAAGCTTACCAAAAAAAAACACAAAAAAAAAACACACAAAAAACACACACACAATACTCGTATAAACTCCTTAATTTGACACTAATAGTTTTATTAAGAAACGTTAACAATATTTAACTTAATCTTTATTTCAAGCTATATTTTAGCATTCAAATTAATTATATACAAAATAAATGAGACTTATTTTAGACCCTTTTGTGTGATTTTATATCTGAAGGACAAATTAAA
>JABUQX010114495.1:7500-18003 GCA_015478945.1 Trachelipus rathkii | reverse complement strand
AGCTTAGTACTGCCTCATCAAGCAAATCAGGCGACGAACTGCGCGCCTTATAAGATGACAAAACTCCTCCAGTACGTATAGTCACCCAACCGAAACGCCGTCTTTTTTTGTGGTTCACTGTCATTTTGACCGGTATTCTCCAGCCAGCAGCTGATGTTGCAATGAAGTATTTTGTGGCAAAGCGCGGCAATAATTTGGTATCCGACAGTTAAGATTTAGTAGGATGGGGAGATGACTTTAGTATAGTGTTATATAATAATTATAGTGATATATATATATATAATAGCTTTATATATATATATATAGGTATTAATAGGTATATATATATATATATATAATATATATATATATATATATGTATATATAATATATATATATATATATATAGTTGATTATATAGGTATGATATATATATGAGATTCAAGATACTAGAAAAAGATAAACACTGAGATAAATCATATATTAGAACTTAAGACTCACTCTAAACTAATAGGACCTTTCCGAAAGAAATTGCATAGATATAGCAAATACCCATATGTTCTCAGAAGGTCAGCACATTAACAACTTTGCTATGTTTATCGTGCATATCTATTATCTTTACCATGCATTGCTGGGCTGATTTTATCGTATTTTATACGCTAGAGATAATATAGATTTAAACATACTTTTTGTTTATTTGCTTTATTTTTTTGTAATTTACGGCAAATATTAATTCATGCCCGATTTTCTCCGGGCGGCACTCGCGACGTGTCTCCGGGGGGGCAAAGCGCCCCCCCGGAGGGTATTGCCTGAAAGAAACACTGTTCTCGAACCACCGTGATCCGTTGTTTGGATTATGCGATTAAAAATCATATTTAATTCTTTAATATATGTATAACATTACAAAAAACTTGCTTTTTGTACAGGGATGTCACGGAAAAAAATCAACTTGATTTTTTTCAACTGATGTTTTTCACTTGATTTTTTGCCTCCAAAAAATCATAATTTTTTGTTTTTTTTGTCTTTTTTGCTTTTTATATCTATTTTTAAAATTTTTTTTTGGGATATTTAAGTGATTTAATTTCAATAGAAATAAAAAATTGAGGAATTAATAAATCATAGCAAGGCTACTCTGTTTCAAATTGTGCTACACTATAAAAATGCTCAACAAAAGATCATGTTTCAAACATGTTTCTTTTATTTCTGATGTAATATATTAATTATCATTATTACAAATAACACTCTTTAGTGTTGCTGTTTCATTGTGTCATAGACTATAAGCCCTATTTTAAGATTTTGAACTCAGATATAGGGCCTAGGGTTAAAAATAATACTTAATCGAACTTAAAAAAAAGTTGTTAAAATTATATTTTCCGGCGGTGACGTTCAACGTTCTCAAAAAATCCAAAAAATCCAAAAAATCAAAAATTGATTTTTTTCTCAAAAAAATCCAAAAAATCCTCAACCCTGTTTTTGTATGAACATTCCATAAAATTATTTAAAAATATTTTATTTTTGCTAAATTTTTAAATATTTTTTTAACTAAAATATCAATTAATCAAAAAATCAATAAATCAAACTCTATGGAATCACACACACTACCCCTCTTACCCATTCGTGATCCATTGATTAAGTGATCAAAATCATATTTAAGTATCATATTTTATATAAACATAGCATAAAAAATAAGTTCTTTGTATTAATTTATTACATAAAAATATGTTTTTTGTATGACTATGACATATAATTTATTAAAAATATTTTAAGTTTTTACTAAACCCTTTAATCTTTTTACGCTTATAACAAAAATATGTCAGATATTTTAACATTAACATAGTAATATTTAACAAAAGCCTAGCAAAAAATATCATAACATAACCTATCTAATATAAAGATCGATGAATAAATGCTAATTTAACAAAGTTTAAATACCAATAAAGCTAACATACATAACCTGAACTAAGAACATAATATACAACAACAAACCTAACATACCTTACGTATGAATAAACTGCCAACATTGACAATTTTCCTACTTATCAACGGAAAAGTAGCTAGCATTACCTACGAAACATAATCTATTCCCACTTTTTCAAGTATATATCTAACATATCAAAGTTAATTTTACATTAACATAGTAATATTTAACAAAATAAAAATTTATCATAACGTAACCTAACTATCATACTGACCAACAAATAATTGCAAACAAAGTTTTATCAACAGCAAAGCTTATGTAATATTCCCTAAACTAAGAACATAACATACCTAACATACCTATAATATATACATATATATATATATAACTTAATTTCAATCTTTCGTCTGAGGTGAAAATTATTTTCTTATCAAAAATTCAATATATTTGCAATAATCGAATAATCGAGAGCGTGAGGACCCATGGCAAATACCTAATTGACATTTTATAGCCACAAAGGTTATGTGGATGATGACAGCAGCAGAAGTAAGAGTGTTGTTAGTGTTAATATTGTGCAAACTTGAAGGAATGAATTTGTATGATTTATTTGACATATGTAAATGATAATAGGCAATTTACTGGTTTTTTTACAATATTATAAAGTTCCTCTTAGAAGTGATCCATTAACATAAGTGTTATTACCAGTCATGCAAAAGCAATATAGTATTTATTTTTAAGGTGAAATCGAGGATACCAAGGATGTTACGAAGGAAGAACCAATTTTAAGTTATTTAGCCGACTTTTATGTGGTAACAAAAGTTCAAACCAAAAAGAACGTTTTTAGCTTTATTTCAAGCCTATGCTAGGAAAGTACAAAATTAAACGTGAGTATGAACCTTTATATATGAATATATATATGATATATATATAGTATATATTATAATATATATATTATATATATATTATATAATATATATAATATATATATATATATATATATATATACATATATAATATTAGCTTATATATATATATATATATAATTATAGATATATATATATATATATATATATATATATATATATATATATATATTATATATAGTAAGATCTTTGGTTACTAGTTCGGCGCCGCCTTTCAAGATACACTTGTTAGGGCGAACTGGCGATGGCATATCATGAATCTAAGGCTAGGGCGAACTTGGGGCTTCCATAGTCCCATTAGGTTAGGTCCGCACTTGGGGGCTTCCCAAATCCATAGGTAGGAAAACGAACTGTGGGCTTACATAATCCATTAGGTGGCGGCCAATTTGGGAGCTAATTAAGTCTAGTTAGGATAAAAGATTTGGTTTTATATAATAATATATTATATATATATATATATATATATGATATATATGTATATATATAGTATATATATGATATATGATATATATATATATATATATATATAGTATATATATATATATATATATAATCGAATAGCAAAAAACTCAGACGAAAGATTTGAATTTTAGCGCATATATATATATATATATATATATATATATATATATAGATTATATATATATTATTATATATATATATAATATATATATATATATATAGTTATATATATATATATATATATATATATAATATAATATATATATATTTATATATATATATATATATATAAATAGTATATAATATTATATATATATATATATATAATATATATATATATATATATACTAATATATATATAGTATATATATATATATATATATATGTATATATATATTATTATAAGATATATATGATTATATATATATATATATATATAGATATATAGTATATATATATATATATATATATATGTATATATATATAAATATATATAATAATAGTATAATATTAATATATATTATATATATATATATATATATATATATATAGTATATATATATAGGTATATATATATATATATATATATATATATAGTATATAAAGATTATATATAAATAGTATATATATATATATATATATCATAATATATATATATATATTATATATATATATATATATATATATATATATTATATATATATAGTATATATTATATATATATATATTTATAATATATATAAATATATATATATATATTAATATAATATATTATATCAGAATATATATATTATATATTAATTGATTATATGAAGATGGATATTCGGCGCGCCCAGTTCATATGAAGATTTTCTTCGCTAGGGCGACAGGGCTAGCAACCCGGCCCTTTACTTTCTTGCTTGAAGTACTCCAGGACCAGCATCGGAGTCTTATGCGTTTAGAAGCACGATCTTCGAGAGAGCTCTGGGAAGGAGTTTCGAGGGGAAATGGAAGAAGATGCTAGGTCCACTGAAAGGGTGAATGAATCCCTACCTTAGAGTATATAACTCAAGGACTAGCGTCGGAAACCATTGCGCCGAGAAATATTTTTCTAGAGTTGTCTGAGATCAAGTGTTTCGATGCCAGAAGGAGGAAGATGCTGGTCTAACTGACAGGGCAAAACTCTATCTGGGAGATGGTATATATATATATATATATATATATATATATATATATATATATATATATATATATATATATATATATATATATATATATATATATATATATATATATATGATATATATAATTATTATATATATATATATAGTAATAATTTTATTTACGGTTTCTTTTTCAAATTCAACGTAAAAATTCAAAATTGATAGATAGATAGATAGATAGATAGATAGATAGCAGTCAGATAGATAGAGTAATAGATAGATAGATAGATAAGAGTAGATAGGTAGATAGATAGATAGATTGATAGTTCTGATTGAGTGTTATGCAAAGAATAAAAATTGTGCTTATGGTTTAAAGAGTAGATTGTTACATGAATTAAGAACATTTCAAGACATAACGACTCACTCATACCTACCACACACACACATTACACACACAGCACACACACACGAACCACACAGACACACACACACATACCACCAGACTACACACACACGCCAAAAAATGATCGACTTTCAATTTAAATGTTTATCAGTTAGACGTGATCGTTATTTTGATTTCTTAATGTTGTTTGGAGGAAAAAAAGGTGAGAGAATGGGAAAATTCAAACTTCCTTCAAAATTGCACCAGATAATTCAAATCAAGCTTCATACATTTTTCAGGGATGAATCCTCAATCGCATGTGGATTTACCTACACGAATGGTTCCTCAATCAGATGATAGTTCGCCTTCAATGAAGATCCCTTTATCTACTAAACAACGGGAACAAAATGGCATTTCGATGTTTAAATTTATCAATAATTATTTCAAAGCTATTATGTTTAAAATTTAATTTAATATTTAAAGCGCTCCACGTTTTTGGGCGCCAAATAACATATAGTGCTCAAAGTGATTGTTTAAGTTTCTTTCTATCAAATATTTACCCAAATATATAAAAGTTAGATATACTCTACTTATAAAAAGTGATTTACAGAAAATAATTTGTGAACATTAACTATTTTTTTTAAATATAAAATATATTGATTTTGATTTTAATTATCTGTTTTTTTTATTAGAACATGCTATTATTTCATTCTTTTTGTGAAATAAGGTTTATTTTGTTGTAAAATAATGGTTTTAATATAATAATATTTTATATATTTGTTAAATTACGTAAATACCTCTGATTTTTTGTGCATCTAAAATTTCGAGGTCTTTTTTTGTCTTTAACATTTAATTTTCTGTGCATTCTGACCAATTTTTTTTTTAACTTTAAGACTACTAGAAAAAGATGTATAATGTAAAAAAAACTTACCGGTAAATAAGCGAATGGTTTGTTTACAGTAGAACAGATTGTTTGATAAACTTTCTTTCAATCAAACAAAAACTGTTTATTTAGCCTCTACAAAAATAGATAAGTTTTAAAAGGGTTGTAAAATATTTATGTTCCTGGTTGACTAGCCTCGAGTATTCCCAGCTTAGGTGAAAGAAGCTAGTATTGTTCTACTTAGGCTCTACAAGGTAAACTGTTTTTTTCGTGGAACACGAAAAGAACTTCAACTACAACTTGTGAAGTGGAGGAAGAAGAAAAAGAAGTAACTCCCAGCAATCCTGAAACTTCATATATATATATATATATATATATAATAATATATATATATATAATACTATAAATATATATATATATAGATATATATATATATATATATATATAATTATATATATATAATAATAATATATATTATATATATATATATATATATATATATATATCTATAAATCTATAACAACTCCCAGGAAGGGCTTTCGCCTGTCAGTTGGTCCAGCATCTTCTTCTTCTTGCCCGAAACTCTTAACCCTAGAGCACTCAGAATAAAGAATTCTCGGCCTCAATGGTTTCTGACGCCAGTCCTCGAGTTAACACACTCTCCGGTAGGGTTTTCGCCCTTTCCAGTAGAACTAGCATCTTCTTCCCTTAGGCCTCAAAACTCGTTTACTCAGAGCTCTCCAGATGATCTTGCTGTCTATGCGCATAAGATTCTTAACGCTGGACCAAGAGCGAAATAAAAGCAGAAGAAAGGACCGGGTTTGCTAGCCCTGTGCTATAACCATGCGAAGAAAATCTTCATTTTGTCCATGACCGCCTACGAAAACATTTCAACCTTCTTGAGCGACCAAATCATTCACTCTGACTTCAAATAATTCCATTCTTATCCAAATATATATAGCCAAATCCATTTAATTTTTCGTATAGCCCAAAAGAACCAATTAAAATTTTTTCTATCTTCTTAAATTATTTTTGTCAAACTCATCATTTATATAAAATATTATGTGGCAAAGACATTAAAATTTTAAAGATTCGTCAAAGAATTTCGTAGTCTTGATGAACTTTACCTGTTTTAATTATCATTTTAAGGTTAGAATGTAATTTCAAAATGTTAAACTAAATTTAAAGGTATTTATTGAGGATTAGATTGTCTTATACTTTCTTTAATTCAAGTCTGCTTTCTCCTGTTCTCAGACTAGAACTATTCGGAGCTTTCTGAATAGCTCTCCCAATCTCTTTTCTGGTTCTTCTCGTTTCCTCCTGCACAGCTTTTATCAGAGAGACCGAAAGGATAATCAGAAAGAAGAAGAGAAAAATTGAAGTAAGCTAGAATTAAAATTTATTTTATAAAAATTATATATATATATATATATAGATATATATTAATATATATAGTATATATATATATATATATATATATATATATATATATATTATATATAATATATATATATAGATAATATATGGTGGGCGTATGGGCGTATGCAGGGGGGGCACTTGCCCCCTAAATCTGGGCGAAATAAAAAAACTGAACCTTAGATGTTTGCCAGATGACGTTTTTAAGGTTTATCAGTAGAAAAAACTGTAAAAAAAATACATCAATACGATAGATACTGATAGGAGGTAATTACTAATTAATAACAATTATCTATAACTTACGATTCTTTTTATAGATTTAATGTGTTTTCGTTTTTCATATTGGCTGAAGTCAATTAGCTGTGTGCTTTTTATGCAGCTAGCTTCTTCAGATAGTATTCTCCGCTGGAACTCTCAGTATGTCAGATTAGGCATTTGGGGACTGATTAAAGCTGCTTAAAGTATATATATTTATATATATATTATATATATATATATATAATATAATATATATATATATATATATAATATTATATATATATATATATATGTATATATATATATATATATATATAATATATCACTCAACCTTTGCCCCCCCAAATGAATCCTGCCTACGCCCATAGTATATATATATATATATATATATTAGTATATATTATATATATATATATTATATATATATATAATATATATATATATATATATATATATATAATATATATTTATATATAATATATTATATATTATATATATTTATTGAGTGCGGAGCAGGTAAATATTCTTGTCGGCTTCATCATTTTAGCAATAACCTGTTCCGGCTTCATCATTTTACAATTGACAGGCTCAGACTCCAGCTTCTACATTTCAAAATTATTCTTCTCCGGCTCCGGCTCCGGCTCCGGCTCCGGCTCCGGCTCTGGCTCCGATTCAGCTTAGTTATAATTCATTCTCCATTTAAACATATAATCATTAATTCTTTAAGTTAGAAAATTGTATAATAAAAAAGAATGGTTATTAGTGACACTTTCATTTTGACTCATCATTAAAAATTTAGAAATTATATTATAGATATAAAAAATTATTAAAAATTAAATAAATTATAATATAACTTTAAAAATAATTCTTCTTTGTAGTAAGAACTGCCTGGACAAACGTAATATAATTTTATTGAAAACAGTTTTTCTCTAAAAATAAAATGCTACAATAAAATCCTCCTAAAATAATGTTTTTAAATCCAATTTCTATTTATTTTTATAACATGAAATTAGTGCTCAAGACTCATTTGAATGGGAGGCAAAACTGTATCGGTCTAATCAGCATCTGACAAAATTTTTTGGAATAATAAGAGATTGCCTTCGTAACAGTGAAATTATGAATAATGATATTCTACTTTATATTTTTCTAGGGAATTTTTGGGTTGAAGGTCTTTTAATGACTGGTTGTCTTTTTTCAATCTTTTCTACGTGTTCCATTTGGTTCAATTATTATCTATCAAACTTTTCTTCTTCATCTATGTCTGACAAAATACCATTAGAAAGAATTGCCTGACTCTAATCTAGATTTCTGTTCGATAGTGTTATTCATTTTAAGTCTTAGTTAACAAAGAGCATTCCTAACTTTTAATATCAGACCTTCAGTTCTAAAAAAGATTCTGAACTGTGGATTAAAGCAGATGGCCGACAGAAATATTTTGTTTTCAGTTAACATTCGTTCCCCTATTTACATGGAATATTTCATGTTATTTGCTAGAATCAACTTCTTTATTTTGAAGAGCATTAATTAGATGCTTCAATCCTTTTTAAAAATTTCCAGCAGTCTACTTACTGCTTTACTGCTTTAGAGTCAATAAACTTTCACACTTACTACTACTATGATATTTTATTCAAAGAACTTATTTTTATATTATGTTATACAAAAAAGGCACCAAAGTATGACTTAAAGCAATAGATCAATAGATCAGGGATGGATTGGAGGGGTGCGGTTTGGTGGGTAGTTTGCTTTACTGCTTTAGGGTCTGTGAAACGCAAATTTTTCACGTGAAAAGCATAAAAGAATAAAAATTTTAGTAAAAACAAAATGTTTTGAACAAATAAAATATAAAATAACTAAAAGTTTTCAAAAAATATATATTTTGTAAATAAATAAAATTAAAAAATAATTAAAATTTGAAAAATAAATAATTTTTTAAAATAAATAAAAAAGAAAGAATAAATATAAAAAAAGTTATAAATAATAATAATAATAATAATAATAATAATAATAATAATAATAATAATAATAATAATAATAATAATAATAATAATAATAATAATAATAATAATAATAATAATAATAATAATAATAATAAAAATAGAAAGCAAAATTTACATGTTTCAGATTAGAAAAGAAATATATTAGTTGACATTTATAAAAAGAAAATGAGATTTGAAAATATAAATGTCAGCCTTCAACCTTTAGAAAACGGATTATCTATGTGCAATGAAATACAAGTGACGACCTGTACATGTTTGAACAGAATCAGTCACGTGAAAAGTAAGGCTGTATTAGGTTAAGATAGACAATGTATTAAGATGAGAAGAGAGAGATATTAGAGAGAGAGAGAGAGAGAGAGAGAGAGAGAGAGAGAGAGAGAGAGAGAGAGAGAGAGAGAGAGAGAGAGAGAGAGAGAGAGAGAGAGAGAGAGAGAGAGAGAGAGAGAGAGAGAGAGAGGTTATAATTAATAAGATCTTTGTGATAAGATTCATATATATTGTAAGACATATGGCTACGTATTTTCTTAATTATTATTATTAATATCTGAATTCATTCCATTTTTAAGGGTAAAACTCATTTTATGGGTAGAACCCATTTTTGTGGTTTGGTCCCATTTCATATAGAGAAATATATATCATTTCTGTTTCCTCTGGGATCATCTATTGCCTTTCATCTTGCATCTTCCTCTTCTCTTATGCACTCTATGCATTTCTTCTTCTATCATGGACTCTATGCTTTTCTTCTTTTACCAGCTGGGACCCAACTCCTTGGGGGTTCTCAAACACCATTAAGGTTTCTGAAACCCTCATATTCAAGTTCTCACCTTTATAAACATATACATTGATACCAATATTGTATTATTAAACGAATGTTTACTAAATCTGAACCGCACCGGCTCCAGCACCGGTGCTCACACTGCTCCAACTCTTTTTTATTCCTTCTTCTTCCTTACTCCTTCCTCCATTTTCTTCTTCTCTTTTGCCGTGCATTTAACTTCTTATATATATATATACTATATATATATATATATATATATATATATATATATATATATATATATATATATATATATATATATATCTTATTTTTAATCTTTCTTCTCTACTCTCTTTCATACATATAATTAAATGTGTGTTCCCATA
>JABUQX010114495.1:0-2500 GCA_015478945.1 Trachelipus rathkii | reverse complement strand
ACATACAAATCACTCTTCTCATGCTTCTCGCATTGGAAAGGCCGCGTATTAGGATGCGAACCCACGCCTTACGGTGGCAAGCAATGGCCAAAAAAATATCCGATATATCGAAATATCGTATATTTTTGGCTCGATATATCGATATTTTGGGGCGATATTTTCTTAGGCGATATATCGATATTTCGATATTTTTTTCTTAATATCGAAAGCCGATATTCTTTTCAAAAAAAATTTTTTTAAAGGCCAGGAAAAAATAAAATCATATCCCCCTCTCCCGACACCCAGAAGTGATGAAACTCTCTTTTCCCCATAACACAGTTTCTTCGTTCGTCCCTAATGTCGTGTATAAATAAACTGGCTTATTGGGTTTTAGATTTTCGTCTTTTCGGGAATAGCCAAGGAGAGGAAGTCAGGCACAGCTGCCTACATGGTCATTTGTCACTGTGAGTACTGTCTTTATTCAGTTATTCAGTAGTCAGTGGATAATGACCAATAAAATTTTGAATGATAGTAAGAAATAACTTTCCTGCTATGTTTTATGTTAGCAATAAATATCTTATATAAATGTGACGTCAGTCACTCATCAGAACGAACAATATCATTTATTAATAATGTTGTCAAAGAGAGAATGGTACTTCGAGCATATCAATCCAGTTAGCCTTTTTAGGTGCATTAGATAGTGATCCAAAGTGAGTACGCGTGCCCCAAAGGGTACGTAAAGTGGCACGCAGGGTACGCCAAAAAATAATAAATAAACAATAAATAATTTGTTTTTGACTATATATATATATATATATATATATATATATATATATATATATATATATATATATATATATATATATATATATCTCTCTCTATATATATCTTATATATATATATTATATATTATTATATATTATATAGGCCTGTATAGTGTATAGGTGTTTAACTTATAAATTATTTATTTTTGTCTTGGGTACATGACTAAAAAAGTTTGGAGATCATACATTAGATGATAGAGTATTGGGTTTCTGAAATACCTATATAACTAATTAATATATATATATATATATATATATATATATATATATATATATATATATATATATATATATATATATATATATATATATATATTATATATATATATATATATATATATATATATATATATATATATATATATATATATATATATATATATATATATATATATATATATATATATATATATATATATATATATATATATATATATATATATATATATATATATATATATATATATATATATATAAATAAAATTAAATAACTTGAGTTACATTGAATAAAAGGAAAGGAATTAAAAATAGCTATCATAGTTTTATTTTCCTTTTTTCATGAAATATTTTATAATTTATTTATTTATTCTGAGACTGTTAAAGACTTTGCAGTCCACTCAAGACCAGCCTGATCCTGATTTACGTGTAGCTCTGTGGAGTGTGTTCAGTGTCAGTGTGGACGAAGATAATCATTGCAGAAATCTAATACCGGAACAGGACTCCTGTGAGTTGGTTTACAGTAATCAAAAAAATCACCAAAATTGCCATCCCTGGACTTTAATCATCTACTAGCGATTACGATTGTTTCGCTTAAATATGTAATTAACTAAATTAACGATTTTATAATAGCTATTACTAAAAGTTAGTATTTGGGGGTACATCACTACAGCTTTTCTTATGATAAGTCGTCTGGCATCCAGTTCGAACTTCTTAAATATTATTTCATTTTATTACTAAAATTTAATAGATTTTCTTAAGATTCAGACTTCCAGAGTCGTCCAAGTATCAGTTGTCTACCATCCAATTTAAATTAATTTCGTTGTTGGAATCAATATTTATTTTGTACTTAAATAAGAAATCATTTTGAAGATTCCTAGCTTCATTAATACTTAATAGTTATTTTTCATTTTTAATACGAAAAAAAGTGATTTTTATGATTATTGTTTAATTTTCTAGTGAAACACTCCAGTCTTCAACCTCTTGGAGACTGGAAACTTGAAAGACCTGAAGAGTGAAGATCCTTTTTCTATCTCTCCCTCTTTCTTCTGTACATACGTCTGCTTCATATTTATAAATTAAAGCCTCTCTCTCTCTCTCTCTCTCTCTCTCTCTCTCTCTCTCTCTCTCTCTCTCTCTCTCTCTCTCTCTCTCTCTCTCTCTCTCTCTCTCTCTCTCTCTCTCTCTCTCTCTCTCTATATATATATATATATATATATATATATATATATATATATATATATATATATATATATATATATATATATATATATGTTCATATATATATATATATATATATATATATATATATATATATATATATATATATATATATATATATGCAATTATATATATATATATATAATAATAACATAATATATATATATATATATATATATATACTATACTATAATATATATATATATATATATATATATATATACCTCTTCAGTTCTTAACGGCCACGGAACGGGAGATCA
>JABUQX010114494.1:0-16205 GCA_015478945.1 Trachelipus rathkii | reverse complement strand
CGTTTGGATAGTCTAGTTGATAGCTTACCCGATTAGGAATTTGATCACTTATTGGATTGATACGGTTTTTTTTTTAGTTGATCTTGTTTCTTATTTTTTGATCTGGATTTTTGATGTTCGGTTTTTTTTTTTCTGCTGATCCAATCAACATTAATTTCTTTTGAATCGGTTTTTGTCGTTTTTTTGATTAGCTTTGGTCGTGGATTTTGCATACCCTCATTATTACATTTTTGATCGCTTTTTAGATCGTTTTTTGATCTCGTTTCAACGAAGCCTTGAATGATCATCCTTGAATGATCAAAAGAACGGAAAACAAAAGAAGCAATTCAAAAATTAGCTAAGGAGCTTGATTATGTGCCATACCCAAAAGCTAATCCAAAAATACCGATCATAAAACTATCATAAAACCGTATCAAAAAACCGATTCAAAAAAAAAAACGGATAAAAAAAAAAAAAAACAATCAAAAAGCGATCAAAACCAATCAAAAAGTATACGTTGTAGTGTTTAAAAAATGATCAAAAATTATATTATTCAAAAAGCAATCAAAACCCGATGAAATAACGATCAAAAAACGGATCCAAAATCGATTTCAAAACCCGATTAAAAATCGATCAAAAAAACCGAACCAAAAAGTGACCCACCAAAAAACCAATAAAAAACGTTCAAAAAACCGATCAAAAACCCATCAACTAAAAAAAAACCGAAACCGATCAGAAAAGCCGACCCCCAAAAACCTTTCTGATCGTTTTGTGATTGCGGTTTTGATCACGTTTTTGGAATTGGTTTTTAATTTGTTTTTGATGGTTTTTTGATCAGTTTTTGGTTGGTTTTGGACGACCGTTTTGTTGATCCTTTTGATCGCAATTTCATCGTTTTGATCGTTTTTTATTCCCGCGTTTTTCGATCGCGCGCTTTGATTCGCTGGTTTAGTTTGCTATTTTAATGCCTTTTCTGATCTCGTTTTTGATGCCCTTTTGATTCGCTTTAATCGGTTTTTATTGCTTTTTTATCGTTTTGATCGGATTTGATAGCTTGTTATAGCTTTTGATCGGTTTTTTTTAATCGTTTTTGCTAAGTAATTTGATCGGTTTCTGATCATTTTTGATCGGTTTTTATTGGTTTTTATCGATTTTTTATCGATTTTTGATCGGTTTTTTATCATTTTTTGAACGGTTTTTTGATCATTTTGATAGCAAACTATAACGCTTTTTGAACACTTTTTGATTGCTTTTTGATCGTTTCTGATCGGTTTTTGATTGTTTTTTTATCGTTTTTTTGAGTCGGTTTCTGAAGTTTTATGATTCCGGATTTAATCGGGTTTTTTGATCAGTTTTTGATCGTTTGATCGCTTTGATCGCTTTTTTATGCTTTATTATTACGGTTTTTTTTTTCACCCCTTTTTGATCGCTTGTTGATCGCATTTTGATCGCCTTTTTGATCGATTTTTTGATCGCTTTTGATTTTTTTTTTGCTTCGTTTTGAATCTGTTTTTTAATTGCTTTTATTTATTGTTTTTTGATCACTTTTTGATAGCTTTTCTGATCGCTTTTTGATCGTTTTTTGCTAGTTTTATGATCGGTTTCTGATCGTTTTTGATCGGGTTTTGATCGGTTTGTGATCGCTTTTTGATCGCTTTTGAATCGGTTTTTGATTGGTTTTTGATGGTTTTTGAACGGTTTTTCATCGGTATTTGATAGGTTTTTGATCACTTTTTGATCGCTTTTTGATCTCTGCGGTCTGATCGCGCTTTTTGATCGCCCGTTATGATCGTTTGTTACACTTTGCTGATCGCATTTTATCGGTTTTTGATCGCTTTTGATAGGCTTTTGATCGCTTTTTGATCACTTTTTGATCGTTTTTTGATCGTTTTTTGATCGGTTTTTGATCGGTTGTAGATCGTTTTTTGATCGGTTTCTGATCGTTTTTATATCGTTTTTTGACCTCTTTTTAATTGTTTTTTGGTCCCTTTTTGATCGGTTTTTGATAGCTTTTTGATCGCTTTTTGATCTGTTTTTGATCGCTTTTTGATCAGTTTTGATTGGTTTTTGATCGCTATATGATCTGCTTTTATGATCTAATTTCTATTGTCTTTGATTCGGTTTTTGATCGCCTCCGTTTTTTTGATTCGTTTTTGATCGTTTTGGATCGTTTTTTTGATCGCTTTTTAAATGTTGTTTGATCCTTTTTTGATCGTTTTTGATCACTTCTTGATCTCTTTCTGATCGTTTTTTGATTGTTTTTTGATCAGTTTTGGATCGGTTTTTGATTTGTTTTTGATCGGTTGTAGATCGATTTTTTTGATCGCTTTGCTGAACCCCAGATAACTCGTGAACCAAAATATTTTTTGAGCATTTTTCTGAAGCCGATCTAAATAGAAGTCGGCGATCAAAAAGCAATCAAAAACCTACTCAAAAGTTTCTCTATGTATTTCAGCAGGTTTGACTCGTCTTGGTTTTTGATAGCTTTTTGATTGCTTTTGATCGCTTCTTGATCGTTTTTTTTTTTTTCTGATCCGCGTTTGTTTGTACTCGCGTTTTTACCTCGTGATTTTTATAATAACGCTTTTAATGAATCGACTTTTGATCCTATTTTGACTTGCCTCTTTGTAATGAATCTTTTATGATAGCTTTGATTGCCAGTTTCGTTTAGTATATTCACAGAACTTTTTGACTTTCGCTTTGTACTTTATCACGTTTCTTGACATGCACATTTCAAATAAACTGCAGATCCAGGACCTTCAGATGCCGTTTTCCGTAAAAAGTTCTCTCGTAGGTTGTTTTTCCGGTCGTCAAGGTAATCAATATATGAGTTTAAATTCTGCTGGTTCGCGGTGCGTTTTCGGGTGCTTCTGCCGCGCGGATTCAATAGACGTCGATCTAAGGATAATGTTTTGATTGGGAATGGTCAATAGTTCTCTTGAGGAGGGTGAGCAAAAAAACGGTCTTCTCGGAAAAAAACAGTTCGATTAACAATTCAGATATCTTCTCTGGAAGATATCATCACACACCGGTGTGGCCGGCGCTGGCTAAACGATCGGGGTGCGAAGGATTAAAAAAAATAAAACACGTATATATTGAACATAATATATATTTATCAGAAAAATCCAGAGACTTCTCCATCAGAAAAATAACTTAAGAAAAATTATGAACTTGTTCTCAAAACTCGATCAAAAACCGATCAAAAACCCGCCGAATATCGTCGGCTCGGGAAAAACGACAGCTCATCAATCAGTTCTTATAATTATATGAATAGAGTTTACTAAAGAGAATACAAAAGCAAAGGATCGGGAAAAAGCTGGTATTTAGCAGTTGGATGCCGCTCGGTTAGGTTATGCTCTTAAAAGTTACAACTTGCGCACTCTTTGTCAGAGATGATCTGGCTCATTTCAGAATCTTTTTGCCTCAGATTCCTCATTATAAATATTTGACTGTTATTCGGAATCGAAATGGAAAATGATCCAAAAATCTATGACCTAGTATATATAGAGGAATCTCTGGCACTTATAAAGCCTCCACCTCTCTAGAGTTACAGTACCAAGGCAGAATAAAAATAAACCATTAGATAAATAGTTATGTAAAGCGTAAAATGAGCCGCGATTTCCTGAGAATCTTAAAATTCATACTAGCACCAATTTATATAAAAGACACTTATCATCACATCACCTTCAAATCCATCGCTTTCCATGAAATCTTTCCAATAAATTAGCAACTCTCTCGGTCTACTAACTGTATAAAAAACGGCCATGGCAACCACATCCGCCCGATTTAAAGCATGTATCAGGATATGTGATTGGTTTCTTATAAAAACACTTCTTTACTTTAAAACTTTACTGATATGTGGCTAGGTAATTTACTAACAAATGTTTGAAAAAGGAGCAACGGAATTTCTAGAGGAAAATCGCGGCAAACATTCAGCATTTCGATTTCTATAGTCAAAATACTGATTGAAAACTCTTGAATTTTAAAATTCCACCCCTCTAATTTTTCAAAGTCGTCTGTTTTTAAAGATATAAATAAGAGGCTTGTGATAAGTCATTATTGTAGTTTTATAGCCGAGAATGATAGTTCTAACTTTTAAGAAAGCCTGTATAATGGCAAGTGTTTCTAGTTCTGTTACTGAATAATTTTTCTCTGCTTTCGATAAGTATTTACAAGTGAAGGCTAAAGGTTACTATTTTCCATTTTCATCTAGCCGGAGTCTTTGCTAAAAATCAGGAAATGCTAATAAAGGTTCTAGGAGTAATTTATTTTTCAACATGTCTAACACTGTTTGCTGTTCTATTGTCCATTAAAATTTTACGTTCATTCTAAGAGATTAAGGGCTATATAGTTTGACTATAGTTCGGGAGTAAATGGTGAAAGTAATTATAAAAACCTAAAACTGAGATTAATTGACAAACGTCTGTCGGAGATTTAAAGAGTTTTATAGCTTCTAATTTGTTAGGATTAGGTGAATTCTTCATTAGAAAGACCTTTCGAAGTAGTAACTGTAGCACAATGGGCTTTGGCTTGGTTTATTTCTTGGATATAGATCATAATTCATGATGAAACGACTGTAATTAATGATTTATTTTCTAAAGCAACTACATCTGTACCTAGGTTTAAATAGTCTACTAAAGTATAATCGTCTTTATATATCAAAAATGTACTCCCTATAAAAAGCATCTAGAAAGCTGCATGTTTTTACGACTTTCTGTTACAAAAGCTATATTTGAAGGTAGTAAAGATTTTTCTTTTGAAACTAATATGCATTTTAAAATCTGTTTTGAACTCGGATTTATGAAAAATTTCCCAGGAATATCTACATTATATTTTATGATTCTTTATTATTAAATTGCTAATGGGTTTTAATTCTTTATAATATAGATCAGGAATGTTACTATATATCATCTACAGTTCAAAGCTATTAGGTAATAAATTATTATTATTATTATTATTATTATTATTATTATTATTATTATTATTATTATTATTATTATTATTATTATTATTATTATTATTATTATCATTATTATTAATAATAATAATAATAGCTGCTGGAGTCGGAATTGGATTGCGATGTGGTTTTGGGCGACGCTGTTTTTGTTTCACACCTCAGGTTTTATGGAAGTAATAGCCTTACTAGATAGGCTTTATTAAAGACTATATCATCTTAAATTTATTAAATTAAATTCGTTATTTAAATCTAGATAAGCGGCATTGTTTGAAAAAAAATAACAATTGCACTTTACTAAAGAAATCATGCTTAGAAGATGTAAAATTGGGAATGAACAATATTCCTTTACAACGCAAAAACACAAAGTCAAACGGAAAGGACTTTGATCTGAACTTAAAACTATAATACCATAGTACATTAAAATTATTGATTAGATTTTAATCTAGAGAAATAATTAGCTCTTCGAGTATAAATATGTCTTATTTGCGTAATTTATTTATAAAGTCACTTCAAGGAGCATACTGGAACGATCCACTTTTTCTCGTTAGCAGTATTGAAAGAAAGAAAATAATAGTTGTAGTCGAAAGGGTTATAGGAAGCTAAGAAGCTTAACTATTTGATCATTTGTTCCTTTTGAACTGGCCGAATATTTTCCTTTGGTATTTTAACTCCTATAGCTCATGACTATGTATGGCAAAATATGCAACAATTAAAGTTCATTGTCATAAATCTTGGAAATCGAAAACTGCTACGGGTCTCTATAATTGGTACCGAAATATGGTCTTTCCTAACCTAAAATAGATATGTTATTATAAAACAGGCAGTTTTATCACATATTAGACTCAAAGGTTCTGGAAATACTGTATCATCCATGATAAACACAACAGGGGGTCCTGTTGAAAATCGTCGTCAAACTACATGGTAATATTCTCCATTCTATTAATTTTTTTTTCTGTTTAGCGCTTAGTTATTTACGGCACTTAATTAAGAACCTTTGCAATCATGTTTAACAATTTATTTACGCTAGACCTATCATTGGTTAGTCAGCCATTTGCATGAATTTGCACAATTAGCAAGAGAAAATAGGAAGTAGACACGTCTGCTAGTGACCAGCTAGAGAAGCTATCGTATTCTTTTTTATGTTATATAACATTTAACAGGTTTCGAAAACTATTGGTTATATTTCTATTATATTTTCTTTAAAGCTTGTTCTGTACGTGCGAACAGTATTTAAAATTCGATACATTCTACTAAAATTGCAAGAAACTTTACTCTAAATTCTATCGGTTACACTAGAAGTAGTTCCCTCTATTGACTTCTCGTCTTATTGAAAATATTTGGTATACTTTCACCTTGGTTTCTTGTAAAGTAGTAGCAATACTGTGGGCTGTGTAGTCAGGCGGCACCTTCCAGCAGTAATTGGTTTCCTACTGTAATATTTTTCTGAAGGTTATGATAAGTCAGTGCTAGGGAATCTTGTAAAGCAGCTTCTCGTAGAAAAAGATCATACTGTGGTTCTAAATTTTAAGACATCTACTGTCTCTGCATATTATTTCACAAGGATTGGGTGATGCAGCAGAATCATATTGTCCTTGTGAACACTATCTTATGGTTGTGGTGCAATAGAAATAAAATACTGTGTACTTGGTACGGAGTTAATCATTTCTAGGCTTTTAAGTTTGTATGAGCTTTCCAAGGCAACGTAATAAGATTAACAAGTTGTTTATAACCTCTTTCTACGGCCAGTAAACTATATAAAAGAATTTTTTTAATTCTTACGAAATTTTAACTCAACCATTATACATGAAGGTTGCTTGTGGATGAATTAGTCTTCTTATGATTAAAATCAGATCTAATCTGGTTCATTGAAATATTGGTTGTTGGAGAAAAAACAAAAAATTTCCATCGTTTTCCGTTTGATACTTCCTGTTTAACTCGAATCTGTAGCATATTTACTTGGCATTGAAGTATACCTGTTGAGATTCGTTATCCTAAAATGAAAATTAATATTAATCAAAAGACTTTGACAGGTAAACTCTTCTGTTCATGATCAGATAATGTAGGCTGAAAGTTATCAATAGTTTTTGTAAATGGACAGAGATCTCAAACGAGCCAAACACAAGAAAATATTAAATTATGGATATTCTCATGCATAATAACCAATAGGTATCTTATTATCTGCTAAAAGATGTTGGAAGCATATAGCTTTTCCAGGCAACGTAATAATTACAGGTTGTTTTATAACTCCTACTAGGTCAGTGGATTAAATAGAAAGCATTTTTTTAAATTCTTGAAAGTTCTAACTTTTAACTTACCTATTTTAGTTATACCTGAATACATTACCTTCTCTGGATGTACACACTTTTATATCAGTCAGTTTCTTACACCGAAGTAATTTTCTTTCCTTTAAACAAATCTCTAAGTTTCTAATCCAATTCAAACTTTCAACTCCCCAGATTCCATCTACTATGCCTATAAGGAGAGGACTAAACAGTCCAGACAGAATATAAGTTCTAAATTTAAGGATCTAGCACTTCCCATTAACTGCCTTTAAAACCTGTGGAAGCAAGCAAGAGAAAATGTGATTGCGAAAGGTAAAATGCAAAGCGATAGCCTCAGTAGAAGGGTAGAAATGGTTTGTGAGAGGAACAGTAGTAGCAGTTGGAAGTTTTACGGCGATGTAGTAAAGACATACATTTAAACTGATTTTGAAGGTCTGTTTATAGTAAATGCTTATAGGACTCAAATAATTATCTAACATCTAGAAATGATTCTTCGTCCCCAGAAGCAATTGTGAAATTTGAATTAACTATATAGTTATCAATATAAAGTTTTGTGGTTTAAAATACGGGCGACTACTATTTATTTGTTGATTATAAGTTGTTTACCTTTGTAACCTAGAATTGACCCTAGAATTGGTATCGAATTCGTTCTGACGTTTGAAAAGTTCAAAAGCATAGGAAGTCAATCGTAAAAACTAAATGGTGGAATATAAGGTCCTTTTAAATTTGAAAGGGTAAAAATGCAGCCATACAGATAAACAAAGCCATCAATTTTTATATAATAGTAATACTATATTATATAATATATTATTATTATATAATAATTATATATATATATTAATATATATATTGATATTTTATTGTAATTATATATAATAATAGTATATATATGTTATATATGGAATATATATATATATATATTTATATTATTATATAATATATTATATATATAACATATATATAATATTATATAATATATATAATTATATGTATATTATATATATTATATATATATATATATAGTATATATATAATATATTTATATATTATATTTATATATAATATATTAATATATATATTTATAATATATATATAATGTATATTTATATATTATATTATATATAATTGATATAATATTTATATATAATATTATATAATATATAATTATAAATATATAATAATTATATATATATATTGTATATTATATTATATATATTATATAATATATAATATATATATATATTAAATATAATATAATCGTGTGGCGACACACCCGGATTTGGATTCGAATCCGGATTCGAGCTTGGATTCGGATTCGATTCGGATTCGAATCCATAGTCTTGATTCGGATTCGGATTCGATTATTTTTACCACACATCACGGATTCGGATTCGATTCGAATCCGAAGTCTGGTCGATTGGATTCGATCAAACATTTTCACATACACGATTCGGATCGAGATTGATTCCGAATCCGATTCGAATCCGAGTATTGTTTCTACAGGATGTTAAAAATCATTTAAAAAAAATGAAAACAAGAACAAAATTGCACAATCATTAGGAGCCAATCACAGAGTGCTGTAAGAGCCAATCAAGATGCATATTCTATGATACCTGAAGTAAACAATTTGGCAATTGAAAGTTAATTAATTACTCTTCGTGGGCGAAACAAAATATTAAGTAAAATTAATTTATTATTTGATTATAGTTGAAAGGTTGTTTTACTATATATATATATATATATATATATATTATATTATATATATATATATATATAATATAATAATATATATATATATATATATATATTATATATATTAATATAATATATATATATATAAATATATATATATTATATAATATATATATATATATATATATTTATATATATATTATATAATTATATTATATATAGTATAATATATATATAATATATATATATTATAATATATATATAATATATATTATTATAATATATATATATATATAGTAGTACCTTGACTTACCATCACAACATTTATTATTTTCTGACAAATGAATTGCATTGAACAAAAGTACAGGTAACTAAATTAAAAAAAAGAAAATATCTTACGAAATAAATATCTTCAAATTATGAAAAAAGTTAAATACTCAGAAAGGCTCCCAAGGTTCATTTTATTGAGAGAGAAAAAACACCTTTTCTTATAATATTGAAATAGTCGTTAAAATAAATTGTTTAAATTTCAAATTACATTTTTAATTAATTTTAAATAATCAACTAACCTTATTTTTCTTTTACCTCTACATTGCATATATATAATAATTATTATATATTAATATAATATATATATATATATATATAATATATATATAATATATATATTATATATATATTATATATATATAATATTATTTATTAATATATAAATAAGGTTGGCTGTTCCCGCTTACGCCTTGTGTGCTGTAGGCGCTAATCCTGTCTGTTCTTCCAGCTTAGGTGTTGGTTGAGGAGATTATCTGGGTATTTTATATCTTATATATAATATATATAATATATATATATATATAATTATATATACTATTATATTAATAATTATATATAATTATATTATTATAATTATATATATATATATTATATATATATTATAGATTATAGTATATACTAGTATATATATGATATATTATATAATATCAATATATTATTATTATTATACCTAATATATATATTATATATATATATATATACGATTATATATTTTTTAAGTAAGGTAGAATAGGTAACACAGGGGGAACTACAGGAAATCGTAACTTCTAGGCGGCCGGCTATCCCAAGGCTGTCGCCACCAAGTGTTCGCAGCCCCCAGGAAGAAAAAACTCAGACTGCTACGCGAATCTTGAACTAGGTGGGTGGGAGCGTCCTCCTCGCACGATAGTTGGCGAGTCAACCCCCTATTTAATTCACCTTTGAACGATTCTGCCACTCTTACTTCTGATGATTTTCTTGTGTAACTTCAGAGTATATTTCTAGCTCCTTTCCTTTTTCAACTCTACTCTCTATGACCTATGCCTTAATGCTAAAGAACTTTTCTTCAGTGTTGGAAGCGTGCGAATGTTCAACCGATTCTAAGAAGTACATCCATTCTGAACCCTGCAACTATCGTCCTATAATTTTTGCCAGTATTGGCAAGGATCAGTGCCATCTGGGCAGATTTCTTTTTCCCCGTTTATGAATAAAAGTCAGTGTACCCAAACAAAGAATTCTGGTACCAATACACAGCACAAGAGTGAAGAATTTAATATATAAATTTTAAATAGGAATACAAATCTCAAAATTAATATTAAAAGGGTATCAAAATGAAAATAAAAAAAATTACATAATATCACTTTTATTTGTCAATTTTGCAACATTTTGAAAAATTTACAGACCCCACATTTTGGTTTTAAATTAAAATTATTATATATTCAAGAGTCATTGTATTTTTTTAACATTTAGAATGCTTCTTCTGTTAGGCGAAATTCACTGTGTCACTCAATATATGTATGATGATATATTTGCACTATTGTAACAAATTAATAATAGTAATAATAATCTTTCCTAATGAAAATAAAAAAAAAGGTATTTAAAAGCTATTGGCTAACCTTCCCATACTAAAATAAAAAGCAGTGCGCAAAAAAAAAAATTTAAAACCAAAATCTGGAAAAGACAGAAGTAACAAGGGGCCAAAATGGCACACCAAATTTACACTGGCCATTGAAGAAAAGAAGTAGAAAATAAAGCAAGGCTAAGATAATAAAAAAAATTACGTACATTCGTATATATACATAATATACAAACCAAACCTAAAAATGGTGTCAACAAAAACAAAACAAAGAAAAATATACATTACATGGCAATCTAAGATTTATTTGTAATACTATTTGGCATCTTATTTTTTCGTAAATACATATATATTTTACAACTTTTTATATTTATTAATTTCCTTCATATATTTTATGATCTTCTAGACTTTAAAACCTCTGCATATGTTCTTTCAAATTTTATTAACTTAGCGACCTGAACAGATGGAAGGTCTTGAGGAGCTGAAACTGATCCGTTGGTAAACCAAGAGGTAGTTTGATACCTCGAATTGGTAATTGTTTTGCTTTTGTGAGGAACTATTTTACTTTGAGAAGACTGAGATTTATTTGAGCGCTTGTGCTTTCGGCGTTTATGGACACACCGCTGCTTTTCAATAGTATTATTTATTGGACCTTGAGATTCATCGTATTTCTCTTCATCAATTGTAGCAGAAGCAACTTTAGGTAAAGAATTTACAAATGTTGGGGTGTTAACTGGTGCTGGAGGCTCAGGTGGTTTAGGAGTTTCAATTTTATCTTCATTGCAAATATTTTTGGATGCAATAATTTCTTTTGAATTTTTCTTGAAATAATTATTTTCTGGGTTTATTGTCAGACGATGCTTTTGATGTTTTTTGATTTCTGCGGCTTCTACTAAGAAAGCATCTTGAAGACGTAATCGAGATCTAAGAAATGCTGGTCACCAAAAAAAAAAAAAACAAAAAAAAAAAAAAAAAAAAAAAAAAAAAAAAAAAAAAAAAAAAAAAAAAAACAAAAACAAAAAGGAAACCAAATCAAATTGAGAAATAATTCTCCATTTCCTAAATTTCAATTTTCAATTCTTTTCTTTTTTTGTTTGTGACTTCGACGTTTGGGTTTTTATTCTCTTCATTTTCATCTTTCAAATCCAAAGAATTTTTGCTTGCATTTTCAGACACTTTCTCTTCTGAACCACTGTGAGTATCAATTATATCCTCATCATCTTTTTTAATCTCGTTTACATTTTCATTTTCCTTGTCAACATCTTTCTTTAAAACCTCAAATATTTCGTGGAATATTTTCCTATATACTGGGGCAGTTTGGAATCTACTTTCACAAGGATTCATTGGCGTCTGACCATGCCAAGTTTTGCCACTGTTAGCGATAGGAGTTGGAGTTATTGCATCATCAAATTCTTTTTGATAAAAAAGTACGTCGATATCAGTTTGTGTCATTTTACTACAAAGTCGTGTCTCCCCTTCTGAGAAACCAGAAGAAGAGGTCTCAACTTCAGAATGTTCTTCCATATTACTTTTTGGTCGAGTAGTTGCCAGTTTTAAATCACATGAACATGTTGCACACCTTTGACAGAGTACAGATACATTGCGTTGCTGTTCATTCGGTACTAAATTTGCAGTTACTATACTCATAGGACCAGACATTTCATCAATCCCTGAATCGATAATAGTTTGTGAGGGTGGTGCCTTAATCAGAAGTGATTCACGAAGTTCATACTTTTCCCTCGTTTCTAGCAAGGCTTCATATTTTTCAATAAGTATTCTGTATTGAGTGTCCAATTCTGAGAGAAGGGAATTTGGTGCATCGCTTCCGTTAGTTCGGGGTGAGGACTCGGTGGAAATCATGCAGCTAACAACTTGTCCCACAGAGGCCAGTGATTCCTGAACAATATATATATATATATATATATATATATATATAATGTATATATATATATATATAGTTATATTATATATATATTGTTCTATATATATATATATGTATATTTATATATATAGGTATTATTTATAGTATATATATATACCTATATATATTATATATAGATATCATGTATATATATATATATATATATATATATATATATATTATATGTATATATATAATATATAGTATATAATTATTATAACATTGCATAACACAATTAAATAGTTGGCAAACAAAGAACAATAATGGGGAATAAAGATAAGGAAAACATGCCTCATCTGGTGAACCCGATGTTGGCGCTTGAGAACGATATATTCGATGCTCTACCACTGAGCCATGAACTCAACTTTTTTATTGGGTTGAGGGATGGCTCAGTGCGTAGAGGCATGCGAGTATAAGTGTTCTCAGTCGCATACATGCAGTGGTTCGTCCAGATAAGGCAATGTTTTTTTTATCTTCCGCATTATTAGTTCTTCTTTTGGGGCTATATACATATATATATAAATATATATAGTATATATGTTATATTATCTATATTTATATATATCCTATATTATTATTATATTATATATAGTATATTATATGATATAATATAGTTATTATAATATTATATATATATAATTATCTATATAATATATATTATATAATATATATTATTAGGATGCTAGCCTTCTAGTCCAGATTGGGCTGAGGTGCGTAGGGCATACCAGAAAATAGTAAAAGTAAGAAGAGCATGGACAAAGTGAAAGAAGCCGCCCCCTCTTTACCCGTACCCTTTATACGCCTTAAGTGAGAGGACTCGCTCGGCGTCAGGAAAACATCGCACCCTAGAATTTCACGAGACTGCGAGGACCATCACTGTGTATCTTGTCAATGTGGGGTTCATTTCTTGGGCAAGCCCACAACTCGTACCTGCTCACTAGAAACCCCTGCCCTTCCTCCTGCTTATGCACATTTTCGTTCACCTCTGGCAAACTCATCATTTCTCTCCTTCAGGGCATTCCATTACCTGAATTGCGAATCCAGCAATCCACTTTTTCTTCGTCTCGGCCGCCGGTTATTTCTTAGCAGCGCCTCACCACCAACATCCGCATTATCAAAGTAATATCGTCACACCTTCCATGTGGTCAATAACCACTAAATGTATTCTCGTTTATTCTGTCTCTCATTTGCGCTTTCTTCACACCGCACACTACTCCTAATGGCGTCTCATTCATTATTGTTTGTTCATTTCTTCGGCTCACAACCTCACACGCCCTAAGTTGTTATCTGAAGCACGATGTTATTTGCATATATACTTTCATTCCCTACGCATAGTTTTTCACTATGATACATTCTTTAACGCGGATAAGCAACATACCCTCATCCAAAACCGCTGCGGACTCAGACCTGGTTCTCACTCCACCACCTGATTTAATGAACCAGCCACATTCCTCCCATTCGCAGACTTTCTAACTACATCTGCTGCATTCATCCGGGATCCTTTTCATCCACATACTTATCTGAAAATAATTTAACTCGGATACACTTGTAATAGTTGCGCTCCCATCCAACATGAAACTTCACACGCGAGCTTTCTCACTTTCATACCATATACCTTACTGTTATCTATACTTACTTTCAACCTCCTTTTTGCCACTGGCTATGCCAAACCTTTTTCTACCGCATCCTCTCAATTCACCCAATAATCAAATCAATACCGCATCGAAATAAAGTCAGCGCACCCCGACTCTCTTCTTCTGCGTCATTCTAACACTCCCCTGCCACCCTCCTTTCTAAATACATTTTTTTTTTTTTTTTTTTTTTTTTTTTTTTTTTTTATTTTTACTTTCTTTTGTTTTTTTTGTTTTATTTTATTTTTTTTTTTTTTTTTTTTTTTTTTGATTTTTTTTTCTTTTCGTTTGTTTTTTTTTTTTTATTTTTTTAATTTATAAACACATCCATATACAATTATAATTATGAAATCTTATGATATTTATACTCTATATATTTTATATTTGATATATATTATATATATATATAGTATATATAGTATATTATTATTAGTATATGATATATATATATATATATATTATTATCTATTGATATATAAATATATATATATATATATTATATTATCCTGGTTGTGTGGGGGAGCTAGGGAAATTTCCAGCAACGTACGTTGTGGAGCGTGTCGTAAAGAGGCGACTAGAAGGACAATGGTAGTGTGTTGGGGTCCCGCTAACACTCTACTTCGCCTCCGAATGCTCATAAGCATGCTCATTAATTTTTTGTGGGCTGTTTGCGCATCCACCCATGTTCTGCGGCTTCTGGGGAACCAAGGGGTAGCTGAAATCTATATATATATATATATAATATATATATATAAATATATATTTATTAATTTTATAATATTTTGCATTAACAAATATAATTTTCTCTTTCTTGTTGTATAATATATATATATATATATATATATATATATTCTATATTTATTATAATATATCTATATATATATGAGGTGGGCACCCGCTCATTTAGGGGTAGTACACCTAGCGACTCCGCCTTCGGAACGTAGTCGGCGCTAGCGCGCGCTCGCGCACTTCTATTCAGACATCAAACCTCCGCATCTGCAAGTCCGGCACGTCCGCCGTCTTCGTTATATATATGTGGCTGACTTCAACAAAAGGTTTTAATATTAAAATAACTAATTACATATGCATTAAAAATTTCGTAATATTATATGAAAATTGAATAGTTTTACAAAATTCAAGATTTTCCTCTTCCTCCTCCATGTCTTCTTCAAAGGCAGATTGATATTACCTTTCAAAAAGATTAGCTGGTCCAAAATTAAAAGCGTTAAGGCTGACGGTCTTTGCCTCAGAATTCCATCCCAATATTTAAATATTCGCCTCCAAGCAAGATACTAAGGAAAGGTCGTATTATATTTTATGACAATTCAAACAAATCTGCCATGATGCTGAAGGGAAGATGTCATTCGGTGAGAGGATGCTGGTGTTAGTTCTGCTTCCAGGGCAAGCCATTGCTAGTTGAGGTATCACCGAATCATTTCTGGCCGTCCCTTATTGAAATTTTTGACCACCCTGTCCACCACCCAATAGAAGGTCTATTTCGTCCAAGATTTAGGAGAATCCATGATAAGCCTCGACGCGCTGCAGAGTCGATTGCTAATGACGTAATCAGCTCGGTAACTTATATATATATTATATTATTATATATATATTATATATATATTATATTATATTAATATAAATTATATTAGTTTCTTATCTATATATATATTATTATATATATATTATATATATATCTATTATTAATCAATTCTTGGCTTAACCCAAATATCATATATATATATTATATATATATATATATATATTATTATATATTATATATAATTATACTGTAATATTGGTATTATATATTATATATATTTATATATATATAATTATATATATATTATAATAATATATA
>JABUQX010114493.1:45000-47939 GCA_015478945.1 Trachelipus rathkii | reverse complement strand
ACTTTGCAGAAACTGTCCACAAAAAAGATGCCAAGCCATACTCTTTAGTTCCTTCAGAAAAGAGCCGTCCTTGGGTATGCCATCGTATCCCAGATGTTCACTGTATTGGGCAACTTTATATGCCAATCTTTCAGAATCTTTTCAGGCACTTTCTCATCTCCAAGCCGAATTATGCTGGGCCAACTTAGTCTCCATCAACAATTTACCCCCTAACGAAATGGAAGAGGGCAAAGTTAGAGGATCGAAAAGCCTTGGGAATCTCAGACATACATTGACGCTTGTTTCGAATACCTCTCCAGATATTCTAATTTAATTAATACTGCATTCACGTCAGTCACCGGCACATGAAACTATATCCCAAGATCTTTTCAAGCACAACCTAGAATGGCTTACAAGGAGTTTTCCTTCGCTTGAAGCTTAACACGCAAGCATCCGAGTTTCCTCTTTACCAAGATCTACAAGATTAAACTGCCCTCTTTTTTTTTTTTTTTTATTTGGATCAGTTATTCAATATATAAGTAATGTCATTATAGCTATGTGGTCATTGTTCAATTCTTAAAATTTATCCTCTGGCTTGGCGTAGTATAAAAAAAAAAAAATACTCACCCACCAGTTTCTTACATTGATGATATATACTTCACTATCTCACTTTCTTCTTGCATGCTTGTAAATATCAAATTATCCACATAGAAGCCTGAGGATAATATTTCGTACAACTCTATCATGGTGGATACTTTGAACATGATATTTCATTATATAATGGGCAGGTATAAATGGGGGTAAGATGTAGAACCCAATATATTAATGTAAGGGTACCTTATATCCCGCTTCTAGTTTGCCATTGTTAACAACAAGAAGGTGAACCTATCTATCTACTTCATCTTTTAAACCTAGATCTGCAAAGACGCCTGTTTTACATCACTCATACACAACAGTCGATTTGTGTCTGAACACAAGTAGTAGCTTTAAAAAAAGTGAATTCATAAGGTCATAACCACTGTAAGCTGCTTCATTTAAAGATGGAAGAGTTTTATTACTTTTAAGTGAACAATTAAAAACTGGTCTTATTTTAGTGGTTACTTGTTCCGATTGCCTTATTATAGGACGATGAGGAATGAATTTATATTTACAAATATCTGAAGAATCATTAAAATTTATATTTACTTTTTCAATTATTTTATCATTCAGTTGACTTTCAAAAACTTTATTGTATTCATTTATTAAATTATTTTGATTTAATTTATCAAACACTCTATTAGCTATATTTAAAGATATTTTAAAATTATTAGGTACTAATTCTATTTTGTCTTCAAACCAAGGTAGACTTACATGATAATGGTTGTCTTTGAAAATCATATTCTGATTAAATAATTGAACTTGACATTTATCTACAGTGTTCAGAATGTCCTCGTTCTGTTTGATGCCCAATGATTCCAGGCTAAACAGATTTTCCAAGCCATTGTCAATATCAGAATCCAAAAACTGTTCAATGGGATTGAAATAACTTTTGGATGGTTCTAATACAAAATACACTTGTGTATTTAGCCTCCTGTTATTACATTCAGAATCATTTATATGAATTATAGCATTATTTGCTTCAACTTTTGACTGAGTTATGAAATTATTAACTTTTTTACTTTTTCTGGCCTCAACCAAACGCACAACTTTATTAATAATACTGTACATTAATTAAGAAAATATTAACTATATTATAACAAAAAATCACAATAAGTAAGGTTCACTTAACTAGTAAATATTAATTAGGCTAATTGTTTACAATTGAAAATATCGATAGTGAACAAGAGCGATATTAATCGATATAAATCGATATTAAACGATTAATCAATATTATATTAAAATTATCGATTATCGATTATTTATTACAAGAAACCGTTTCAATAATTGAAATCTCCTATTTTAGGCCCATGTGATCTAGCAATCTTACGACTTGTGGCGCCATCTTTGCGCATGCGTTATGCCACTTTTTGAAATTGTTTAAGTATTAAAACTTTTCAATAGTTTAAATCTTCACTAAATCACTTTTAATATTAAGGCAAATAAACTTTTCACTTGATGAATAACTTTGTTGAAAAATAATTAAACTTTTTTCACTTTGATAAAGATCGTAGAGATCGAAAAACACTTCAAGTATGAAATGCTAGGTTTTCAAATGCGCAACATTTTCAAATGCGCAACATTTTCAAATATATCAAAAAAGTTTCTTTCACTTTTTTGATTGAAGCGGCTCATTTCGCCACCGGCCTATTAATTAGTTTTTTGGAACTAATCTTAATCAAAAACATTATAAATTTATATTTACCTTAAATGTTCTGTTGCTGATGTAGAAATAATCAAATAAATACTTTCCTGATTAGCTTCTCGGAGGTACCCCCTTGTCTTTGGAGATGATTTAAGAACGTTTAAGAACATTTAAGCACTTTTATTAAACAATGAGTCCTTTTAATTGTTATTAAAGGCAAACAGGAGACTTCAACTTTGAAAATGCTTCTTTTCAATATTAAAGATAACTTTATCCTTTTTGAGTAACTTAAATTAATCAACTTTACTATTGAAAGTTATAAAGTTTAACTTACAGGTTTTTCTTAGCCATGATCGTATAATAAACATTAAATAATAAGTTGCACAATACTGCATACAAACTTAATTATTAAAATGAACCACAACTTATTGTACTGTTAAGGAACACTAATATTAGACGTGCTCACAAAGTAATTACTGACGGAATACTAATGAATATTCAATATTGGTTAATCCTTACTGGACGCGGCCGCATTCTAGTAACGTGGACCAGTGGCGGGAGGAAGTTTTCACTGTTTTGTAATATTTTAAGGGTCTTTATTGGATGACTTATTTTACATGGGTTATTTCATACTGTGGGTCAAAAATGTTTATGACTATTTTTGAACATTTATAATAAA
>JABUQX010114493.1:0-25000 GCA_015478945.1 Trachelipus rathkii | reverse complement strand
ATAATAGAGGTTGTCATTCTTTCAATATTATATAGAATCCCCTTTTTCTTTGATAATAATTAAAGTAATTATAAAAGTAATATTTATTGAAACTAGTAGTAATAACGTTGATCATTGGATGGCTTATACATTTATGACTGCAATCGAATCATACATTTTTATAATCAGCTACCATCATTTATAAAGTATTAAATAATCTATATTGATAATCATCACTTGTAATGAAATGATACATTTATCATTTATACCTCATCATAATTTACTATCTCAAACACTTGCAGTACTAAGTTGCACGTTAAATCTTGGTATACTGGTTGCATCATATGTGGTTCCTGCGACATTGACTCTGGGGAGGATAAAGCCTTTTCCTTTCTATCTAGGTAAGAACTAAGAAAGCATTTAATGTTTTCATATAATAAAAGGTCAGGAAAGTGAGATCAATTCTGTCGAGGGCGACAACATTGCAGGTCAATTAATCACCCCCCATTGTATTAAAATTGCCCTGTAATGGGTAGCTTCATATAAATTCCTATATGGGAGTGAATCATCATACTCTCCGCCACAATGCCAAAACTAGTGAAGGCATTTTATGAACAAGATGACATAAGTAGAATGATGTCAGGAAAGAAAGATTGTTTGTCTATGAAAGTGAATGGCATAGCAACTATGGTTCAGAAACGGCTACTACTTTGCAACCTTGTAGAAGCATATTGTGCATACAAAGAGAGTGTTCCTAAAATTGGATTTTCCAAATCACAATGTTAAGGCCAAAAAATGTGGTACTTGTTGGAAAAAGTGGAACACACAGCATATGTATCTGCACAGTTCATCAAAATGTTAAGCTCATGGTTGAGTCATGCAACCTGAATTTTTATCATGAATTCAAAAGTCTAGCAGGTGATGACTATGAAAGTAAAATTACATACCAAACCCTGCTGAGCTTACAATCATGCAATCCTCCAACTGAGAAATGTTTTCTGGGGGAATGTGAATTGTGTGAAAACAAGGACTTTCAATCTGGATGCAAACATTGCTAAAAACAACAGTCACCTTCCAAAACTGAAAGATCTGACAATAAAAACAGCTTTCATACTGTGGAAAAACAGCAAAAATAAAACAAACTCTTTAAGTCAATATTCACAAATTTGTCTATAGAGGAAATTACATATAAAGCTTGGGTGAGCGTTGTTCTGGAAACTATGGAGACACTCACAAAAACAACTGATAATTTTGTTAAAACCTTATTGCAAAAGTTTTCAACATTACATTGCCATAATTTCATTGCAAAGACACAAGCTGCCTTCCTGCAACATCTGACGCAGACCATTCAACCTGGGGAAATAAGTTATTAGAGACTTTGCAGAGAACTACTCATTTATATGCCAATATGCAGCTCAATGATTCCACTGGAACAATAAGCAAGCAACTCTTCATCCAATTGTGGCAAGCTTTCGAACTCCAAACTTAGATGAACTGCAATATCTGTTATGTTGTAATTTCAGATTCCATGACCCATGGTGCTATTGCTGTTAATTTTTTCATTTAACAATTCATCAAATTCATAAAAGTGAGAATGAATGTTACAAAAGTGTACTATTTTTGAGATGGAGCATCATCACAATATAAAAATAAAAACAATTTTTTTAAACCTTGCATACCACAAACAGGACCACAGCATTGATGCAGAATGGCATTTCTTTGCTACTTCACATGGGAAAGGGCCTTGTGATGGTATGGGTGGCACCGTAAAACAATTGGCAACACGAGAAAGTCTCCAATGACCATTGAACAACCAATCATTTCACCACAGGGACTATTCAAATGGGCAAAGGAGTCTATTAAAAATATTGAATTTGCATTTGTACAAAAGGAGGAACTAATTAAATAAAGTAACATCCTTAAAAGTCGACTGTCAAGTGCGATCCCCCTTGTTAGAACCCATAAACATCACTCTTTTATCCCAGTAGGAACATTAAAGTCAAAGTTGCAAATCAAAAGGTATTCATCATCAACTGAATCAATGGTTGTCAATGTATCAACTTACATGGACCAGATTAGTTATCAGGAAATGCAACTAACAAGTTACACTTGTGAATATGATGAAGAATGGTGGGTGTGTCAGGTGCTGGAGAAGTTTGATAAAACTGAACAACTAAAGGTGAGGTTCCTTCATCCGCATGGATCATCACCTTCATTTACTTTCCCAGACCCAGTAGGTGAATCAATATTGTTCATGGATCAAATCCTCACTAAGGTCAACATGAATACCAGAATTGGATGAGTTTACAAGCTTACAACTCAAGCCACTGAAGACACAACAAGAATGTTGAAACAGGTAATTTGGTGCATATATATATATATATATATATATTATATATATCATCCATATAATATATATATATATATAATATATATATACTATATATATTATATATATAATTAGTATATACATATTATATATATAATTGAATATAGATGGATTGAGTAAAAATATATATATAATATTATATATATATTATATATATATATATATATTATATAATAATTATAATTATATATATATTATATATATATAAATTATATATATATATATATATAATATATATATATATATATATATATATATATATATATATATATATATATATATATATATATATATATATATATATATTATATATATTTACCATATATTATAATAAATATATATAATATATTATAATATAATATAATATAAATATATATAATATATATATATATATATATATATATATATATATATATATATATATATATATTATACTAATATATATATATATATATATATATATATATATATATATATATATACCATACTTTTGAACTTTTTTTTCAGGTGTTGCATCAGCGACAAAACAACTAACACTTGAAGAGGGGCAACTGAGTACCATATGAAATGTTCACCCTATATAGCCTATAATACAAACTGCCGTGGCGGCAACTATGTACAAAAACAAAAAAATATAACGAGTCATTAATTATCTAGAAACATTTAATATTGTTCCCACTCGACTTTTATTATTTTTCATGATAATTTTATATCTTGTTTGTTTTAGGGTTATATGTCATTCTTACAAGAACCTGACTTTCTTTTCTCAAAACATTATAATATTATACCTATATACCTTTTTTTTCATATGTTTCTCAATATCATGCCCGCATTTGTGATGAAAATTTTTATTTTAAAATCTACAGTTTTATTCACAAATATACAAATTTATAGAATTTTATATAATGTTTAAAATCAATGGAAATCAATTCGAATGTGAAAACAATATTGATATTTTTTGTTTTTTAGTTATCAAACACCTTTTAGTGGCATACTTTTCATGAAAATTTCCTAGCTCAACTATAAAACCAGTTGACCTACAACCTAAAATTTTTTATTATATATTTCTATTTGTCTCAACAACAACAACAACTGTGTCTCAAGTTTCATGAAAATTATAACGACTCGCATAGACAATTTTAATGTTTTACTGGTATTTTTAATATATACTCTATTTATTTTTTTATTTTTAGTTTATAGTATATTTATTTATTTATTTTTTTTATATTTATTGTATTTATATTATATATATTGTTATTTATGTATAAATATATTATTATATATTTATTATATTATATAATAAAATATTATGATAAATATATTTTATCTTTTATTATTTTTATTTTTTTTTTTGTATATTTTATATATAAATTACCATTATTGTTAAGAATAGTAAATATAATACTATATATATTAAATATTTCATCAACTATTATATTTTAATATTTATTTTTAGTATATTTCATCGTGTCGATTTTAATGATTTTTTAATATCTAAATTTACTTTTGTTTTTATTTTATTATATATATATTAATTAATTATATATATTATATTTTTTATTATATTTTATATATATTTCTTTTTATTTTATTATTTATATTAATATATGTTCTACTTATCATTTTTATTATTTATTTCTATATTTATTTATTTATTTATTTATATTTATTTATTATTATTTATTTATTTTATTATTATATATATAAATATATTATTATTATATTTTATAAATAGTTATTATATATATATTATTTTATATATATATATTTATTATTTTATATCAGCTTTTCTATTATCTATTTTTCATTTAACTAGTATTATAGAAAACTTGCAGTTTTTTTATTATCTGTTATTTATTATATATATTTTATTTAAATGTTTTTTATCTTTTTTTTAATTGTATATTATTTTTATTTATTTTTATATAAAATATAGGATATAAATTATATATATATATCATACCTAATTTATTTATTATTATTAATATTAATTTTTATTATTTATTTTATTATTATTATATTTTTGTTTTATTTATTTTTTATTATATGTTTTTATAATTAATATATTTATTTTTTGTGTATGTATTATTATTATTATTTATTATAGGTTGTCTACGACATCATAGTACAAAATGGATCTCAAAAAAAGACTTTTTGCTTGATATTGTTATTATTATTAAAACTATTGTTTTATTCATATATTCAGATCGATGTTTTATAATCTATGTCCGCAATGGCTAGTCCTAGCTATTTTATAGCCCTGTAATTAAATAAAAATATATTTTGAATTTTTCGTTTTTCTCGTTGAAAATTTTTGGAATATTATTTGACCGTTCAAAAGTTGGTAAACATAAAAAAGACAACAAGTCAATAAAATATTATAAAATGACATAAAAAAAAAACCACTCCAAAACTACCTTATGATTCCTCTTATGTATTCTTTTCGCTAGTTTTCTACATATGGTTGAAATGATCTCATATACTAGATATTAATAAATAAATGAACAATAAAAATAAAATAGTTAAACATTTAAATTAAAAAAAATTATATATTATAATTATGTTCTTGTATTCTTCTTCTTATGCTTATTAAGTGGATATTACAGTGCTGGATAACCCCCCCTCCCTCCTATAATATGTTGACATGTTTTTACACCCCCTCCAGTGGCGGTATACTTTAATTGGTCATGTTTCGCCCCCCTGCGACTTATTTGTCCCCCTTTTAGTCATGAACTGGGTTTTATTATAGATTTGTAACTTGAATGATCAAAAAATAGTTCTCTTATTCATTATATCTATCTACATAATATATATCTCGATTACATTACTAAAAACGAAATAGAAATCCATATGAATAAATATTTGTTTTTGTTTTATTTTTTTTATATTTTTTTTTTTTATATTTATAATATACTTTATATTATATATTTTATATATATTATTATTTATTTAATTTTTATTTATTATATTTATTATTTATTTTATTATTTTTATTTTATATTTTATATATTTAGTATATTATATATATATTATATTTATTTATTTATATATTTATTATTATGTATATATTATAATATTATATATTATATATATATTTCTATTATTTTATTTTATATTTATATTATTATATGTATAGTTTTTGTTTTTTTTTTGTAAGTTTATTATTATATTATATATTTATAGTATATTATAAAATGATATGCGCATTTTAATTAACTATTTTTACATTTACTGGATTTTAAATGTTAAGCAAAAATCTATATCTAATAAACATATACTACATTTCATTACTTTTAAACTTTACTAGTTAATATGTCTTCTAATAGCTCTATTTAATCCTCCTTGTCTCTTTGCATCATCTATAATATTGTCGCTTTACTTATATATCTCAAGTCCATGTCTTGGAATTTCTTTTCATATTTCTCAGAATCTAAAGTTACTATTATTTCGAAACTCTTAACATACGGTCTCTATTGTTTTTGTTTTTTTTTGGGGAGTAACTTCCAAATAACTTTATAGTTTAATTTTGAAAAAAGATTCTCTCTGGCAGATGATGATATCTTTGTTATTTTTTTTTTTTTTTATTCTTTTGGGCTTATTTTTTATATAACATTATATATATAGCTGACACTAGTCTGTATACTGCTAAGACAACATTATTTCAAGGCATACATATATATTCTTGCTCTTATCTTGTATTATTTTTTTGGAGATTTGACTTTCCAAAACGTGACCCAAAATTTAGCAAACTATTCTTGTACATACAGATTAATTGTTATTGGTCTGACTAATGTAGTTTTTTAAATCTGTCAGCAGATACTCCATATCTCTTTATCATTTTTGTGTCTGTTAAGTCTGTAGGGGCTCAAAAATAGCAAAACATCTGTTCACCTTTCGTCTAATACTCTTTGCTTTCTGTAGCCTTGCTTTGTGTATTATTAGGAAATCAATTAACTTTGTAAAAAAACCTCACCCTCAAATTGAGCAAAGGACCTTTTATGTAAACGTCTTTAGAAAGCTCAATCAAAGAAAGCATTGTCCACTATTTGCTTTGCGATTAGTATGGCAATGAAGTCTCATGCAGCTTTTGCAAATTTCTGGGCCTCTTCCAACTAGCTTTGTAAACACTCTCCCCCAACTGTTAGGTTCTTTGGGACACACCTTTTCTGAAAGAGTGGAAGCTTCCATCAGAGGAATATGGGGGGCTCGATTTTTGAGTTTAAAGTAAGTTTAATACTATCAAAATTTTGCTGTAAAAACAAGCATTAACATGAAGGGAAAAAATAAAAACATATGTCTTCTTATGCTGTCGCCTAACTACTACAACCTCTTTGTTGAATTTAGGATATTTTGATAAAACAGTTCAAATATAAATGAAATAACTTTACCAACAAGCAATCGAACCTCGAAAACCATCTAGTTGGCACAGTCTTTAACAGTTTTTTGATCATCTGAAATTCTGAAAAATTTCTCTTCAGGATTCGCATCTTGGAGACTCTGACGAAAATAGCCAATATAATATACATATATATATATATATATAATATATACTATATATATATATATATTACTATATATATATATATATATATTTATATATATATATATATATAATATATATACTATATATATTATATATATATATATATATATTCTATATATAACTATATATTATATATATAATATATATATATATATTATATATATATATACAGAAATATAATACTATATATATATAAAATATTAATATATTATAAGCAGAGAGAGAAGAGATGATCTTTCATATGGAGTTTTCATCGAAAAAGTGTTTATCCCTCTTGCCCGCCGTGCCCTCTCGCCCTGCGCCCCCCGCACCGCGCGGCTTGCGGCGGCGTTATACGCCACTGCACACCTCTTGAATGTTAATCACCCACAGCTTACTAATTTCTTTTTTTAACAAATATGACTATTGTATTTTTTTCGAAATTGCTCCAGAGCATGCAGTTTGTTGCAATGTCTGTGTCTTTTAATGATTTGTCCTGCTCCAAAGTATCTCTATGGCCCAAAGAATATGGGAAGGCACAATACTTCTGGACCACAGATTTTTACAAGAACTACGATCAATCACCTTGAAAACAACATGAATGGAACATTACAGGCTAACTCTTTTCCCCCTTCATCGTGTGAAACTATTGTGGCAACCTTGCCAAGGTATACTTGGTTAGGTTAGGTTTATCAAACTTTGACAGCAAAGACATGTCTTGATATCCTCTCTCTCCAGTAATACTCGTTCAAGAGGTCTTAACTTGTAACAGAGATTAAACAATTCTTGCCTATCATTTCAAAACATCATACACAAAATCTTCTTCATCATCTATTATTTCGTCACTGCTTGATGTGCTTCAGTATGAACCTTTCGCATTTTGAATGTGGCGCCTTAAACAACCAATTGTAACCGATGGAACGTTTAAGAGAACATTGATGAATCTCAATTGCTAACCAAACCTTCCCACATTTTCCTGGACGTTATTTAAAGAGCACACATCTTGACGTTGCTTTCAACTCTTCCCTTTACAGTGATGTGATCTCCAATCGCTAGAATGAGATTGCTAATCGTATATCGGCGGATGGGATGTTGAAGACTGGAGATGTGAGTAGGTTTTGCCGGTGAAGGCAGGACTTGGTGTGGCAGCCTCCGGTTCTTCACTGACCCATACCCATCTACCCTTGAGTGGGTTCCCATGTTCATCTAAAGGTGGTGGTGGTTGTGGTGGTTCAGAAACTTTTGCAACTTGAGGAACACTGTCATCCTCTACCTCCGGTTGAGTTGGTTTTCGATCATCTACCCACTTCTGATACTTTGAAAGTAACACCGATCGAAGGGGTATATGCCGGTGCTCCTAAACCCACTCTGAATGTTACCCTTAGACAAGCCTTTGTCCCAAATAGATGACAGATTGTCAACAAATTGACGCTTGGACATGGCTCTGAGGGGTACCTCTGTCGAGATCATCCAAGTCGTCAATATTTCAGCCCAATAGGTCTTTAAAGGGCCAAAGACGGCAATGTCTAAGGGCTGGAGCTTAGATGTTGTGTGTGATGGCAGTTTAATTATGGAAATCTGTTCCTCACGGAACATACCATAACTAGAAAACCTTTAAAACCAAAAATAGATATGAGCACAGCAACACCAGTGCAAAAAGCCCTAAGCTGCTCATCCAATCGTAACCAGGAAGCATTCCCAGACCTCTAAACATAGGTAACACCAAGGTTCAACTCTCTAGCTCGAAAAATAAAAAAGTTGACATCTCGAAGTTGAAATAAATTCCATAGAAAGTCAAATTCAGAGCTGACTCATCACTTTGAAACCCACACCAATCACTCCATTTACCTTCTAAACATAGGGATAGACAGGCAATTATCAGGGATATTCTATGAGTAGATATGTCGCACTAGAATACTAGAAAAGGAGGCGTTTACTAACTTCATAGTAGGAAGCATATATCACTTCAGAATAACACAATCGACTTCCGGTATATAAAAAATAGGGTATACACAAATTAGTTTTGTATTCGATGACGATAGACATCACTGACATTCACTTCTAGCATTGCGTCCAAATCGTTATATATATATATATATATAATATATATTATATATATATAATATATAATATATATATATATATATTATCTATTATATATATATAAATATATATATATATATATCATAATCTAATGATATATACTATATTCTAATACTATAAAAATTTAAAAAATGTGTTGCTTTATTTTTATTACATGGTCATTTTTTTTTGCTGTACCTTTTATTTATTTATGTTTTCTTCATTCCTACACTAACAATGAAAAAATACAACTTATCACCGAACAATATTACGAAACACCACACTGCGTATAATAACCTCTAAAACAGCCATTTATTGACAGGTTGTCACAGTAGAGTACCCATGCTGCAAGCATCATTTCCAAAAAGCATTTTGAAAGGTGGTCTTTTTTTAACACCCCAGTTCGACGGTCCCTGTGTTCGATTCTCATTAAAATCCTTCAAAAAATTTGTCGTGGGATGAGAAATCAAGGATCGACTAACATAAAATTAATAATTACATGTTAGTCAGGTAATAATTTGCTAGATTTCTTTTAATAGCCACCCAACGTATTTATATTTGGGTTGCATTAATCCTGAAAATACCCAGAAAAAACACGTCTACCAATCAACATGGGCCAACACAAAAATTGGTGAAATTACTTTAAAATTTTAAAAAAATAAAATTTTTTTCATCTAAAAAAAAAGTAAAAAAAATCAATTTCAAACCATATAAATTTTACCTCACATCATATCCGTATAACCACGCAACTGCATCGAGATCATGCCAGGAGTCCCTCCACTCCAAAAAATTTTTTTTTCTAACGTCATATATGCTGAGCCATACGGGCACAGTGGTTCACCCCTCCCATTCTTTTTTATTTGTAACCTAAATACATACAACTCTACACCTCACAATGGAGTGTTCTCATTTTATGTTAATAGCACAGTACTATATTTATATCATTATACATATATTATATATATATATTAATAAATAATATATATCACTTCATATATATATATATATCTATATATACTAAATACAGATTATTATATATATAGATATAATATATATATTACTATAATATATATAATATATATATATATATACGTATATATATATAATAATAATTATATATATACTATATAATATATATATATTTATAATAAATATAATATCACTATCTATAACCCTATATGGGTAAACGATCCGTGGATGCATCCAAGATGGAATTTTTTCATTCTAAGGCACTATATTAGATTTTTTATTACTAAAATTATCAAAAGAATAGCCAGTCATCTCGTCGTATTCTTTTTTATTTTTTCTCTCCGGTCTGGTGAATGTTCCGGACTCTGAACATCTTTGCTTGTGTCAGGAACTATTTTTAAGTAAAGTTGTTGGAGAGAGATGCTTTTGAATAATTCTAAATAAAAATATAAATATGCTTAGGCAAATGAAAAATCCTTTACACCCATTCTGACGCGTACTAATATATTATATATATATATATATATATATATTCTATATATATACTATATATATAGTATTATATATATTAATAAATAATATATATATAATATCATATATAATATAATATATATATATATATATATATATATATATATTATATATAATATATATATATATCATATATAATATATATAATGACTATATATATATATATTTATATATAAATATATATAGTGCTATTACATAAAATGAGACACCCATTTAGTTACCATAAAAACAAAACCACCACGTTTATCTCAGCATATATGAGTCTATGACAGGGATGTAGAGTCTGAGCCTCAAAGATATATCGGTTTCAATGGTTTAAATTGATTTTTTTTTTTTTTGAATATTTTTAAAATTTTAAAAATTTCACAATTTTTTGGCCCATTTTGGTTGACTTTTTTCTGGGTTTTCCATCGTTAGGTGTATTAAGAAATCTACAAATTATTATGCATATGTAATTAATTTATGTAGTCCAATCCTATTCTCATTCCACAAATCAATTTTTTGAACATTTTAGGAGCCATCAACACATCGAACTGGGGTGTTAAAAAAAGACCACTTTTCAAATTTTTGGAATTTCAGGCATTACTTTACACCTGATCAACATGCTGTAGGTTGTATTTTCAGTTAGGTAGATGAAGAAAAAAAAGTACACAAAACAAAAAGACAATGTTACATAAAAAAAAACAACCCATTTTTTTAAATTTTATATATATAAAACTTGAGTAGTATATATATATAATAATATATATACATAAGTATAAACTATATATATATATATATATATATATATATATATACAATATATATATATATGTATCATAATATATATCTAATATATACAGATTTGGACTCAATGCTAGCATGACATATTCTACGTCATAGAATACACCTAATATTTGCTGTATACCTATTTATAAGTATTTAGAGTCGATGTGTTTTTAGTTGCTATATGCTCCTACTATAGTTAGTAACCGCTCCCATTTTCTAGTACTTCTAGTTGCGACATCACTACATCATAGAATATCCTAATATTTGCTGTCTATTCCATGTTAGAAGTATAAGACGAGTTTGATTGGTGTGTTTGCAAGTGATCGAGTCACCTAATATGAGTTATAATAGATATTGCCCTCAGCCCCCCCTTTCTAGTGCCAAGTAATGCAACTTTTTATTTTTCGAGCTAGAGAGTTGAACTTGAGGTCTACCCCTATGTTTAGAGGGTCATCGCGATCGATCCTGGTTTTACTGATTGGCATCTGAGCAGGCAAAAATGATGCATAAAGGCAATTGCTAATATCTTTTGTTATTAAAGTTTTTGTGAATATATAATGTGAGGAACAGATTTCCATAATTAAACTGCCATCACACAACAACATCTAGCTACAGCCCTTAACATTGCCGTATTTGGCACTTTAAAACCCTAATTGTCTAAATATGTGACACTTGATATCTCGACAGAGCTACCCCCTCCCCGAGCCATGTCCAAAGCGTCAATTTGTTGGACAATCTGTACATCCTACTTGGACAAAGCCGTATACCTCTCTAATCGACGAAGTACGACCACAAATGCTTTGATCCGTTTACTTTCAAAGTAGCAGAAGGGCGTAGATGATGCGAAAACCAAACTCACACGAGTCGCGAGGATGACAGTGTTCCTCAAGTTTCAAAAGTTTCTAAACCATCACAACCACCACCACCTTTAGATGAACATGTGGACCCACTCAAGGGTAGATGGGTATGGGTCAGTGAAGAACCGGAGGCTGCCACACCAAGTCCAGCCTTCACCGGCAAAACACTACCTCCACGGTCTGCATCTGCAACAACATCCTCCGATACGAACTTCAGCAATCTCATTTCTAGCAGATTTGGAAGATCACGATCAACTGTAAGAGGAAGACGTGGAAAGCACGTCAAGATGTGTGCCTCTTTAATAACGTCCCAGGAAAATGTGGAAGGTTTGTTAGCAATTGAGATTCCATCAATGTTCTCTATTAAACCTTCCACGGTTACATCTCGAGTTGTTAAAAGGCAGCCCACATCAAAGCGAAAGCTTTCACTACTCAAGCAATCCTCAAGCACGGGACTAAAAAAGAAGAATGACGAGAGAGAATTTGTTGTACTGAGTTTTTGAACATGATACGGCAAGACATTGTTGAACTCAATGTTACAGTCTAAGACCCTCTTATACAGAGTTCTACTGGACGGAGAGGGACATTCCCACAATGACAATTGTCTTGCTCTAACTTGACTTAAAAACCTAACCTACACAAGATTAACCTGCAGGTTTCACAAAATTTTCCACACCGAATGGAAGGGAAGACGTTAGCACTGTAACGTTCCATTTCATTGTTTTCTAGTTGCATTTATGATCTGTGGTAAAAAATTTGGTCCCAGAAAATCTGCTGGCTTCCTCAAATATTCTTTGAGGCCATAGAGAATACTTTCAGCACAGGAAAATCAAGTAAAATGACAAACCAAGACCCATGCAAAAAACAGCATGCTCTGGGAGCAATTCGAAAAAATACAAATAGTCATATTTCGTTAAAAAAAATTCAATTAAGACGTGTGCGTGATTAACACCAATCAAGGCAGCGGTGCAGTGGCCGTAATAATAACCCCCCGCAAGCCCCGCAGGTTCCGCGGGGGCGCAGGGCGAGAGGGCGCACGCGGGCAAAAGATGATCGACCTTTTTCGATGAAACCTTCCATTAATGAAAGCTCTCTCTCTCTCTCTCCTCATGTATATTATTATATATATATAAATAATATATAATATATAATATATATATACTATATATACTATATATATATATATTATATATTATATATAATATTACAAATATATATATATATTATATATATATATAATTAATTATATATAATATATATTATATATATAATATATATATTAATAATAATAAGAGATAATATATATATATATATATATATATATAATATATATATATATATTTATATGATAGGTATTTCCCATCGCAGAGTCTCCAAGATGACAATCAACCGAAAGAACATTCCTTCCAGACAAACCTTCAATTGATCAAACACAAACTAGTTAAAAGACTTGCCCAACTAGATGCGTTTTCGAGTTCGGATTGTTGTTGGCAGTTAAAGTTACATTTCATTTATATTTTCAACGTTATATCAAAAATTCATCCTAATTTCAACAAGCAGCTCTGAATTACGTTCGACAGGCGACAGCATTAAACGACATATGTTTATTTTTCACTATGTAACTCCTTGTAGTTTCAAAGCAAAATTTGGAAGTGATAACATTACTTCTAAAACACATCCAAAACCATGCTCCACGACATATTCCTGGATGAATTGCTTCCACTCTTTCAGAAATGGTGTGTCACCAAAACTAAACCATGCATTGCGGCCGGAGTTTACAAAGCTAGGAAGAGCCCAGCAACAAATTTGCAAAAAAGCTGCAACAAATTGAAAGACTTCACCTCGCCTACTAAACGCCCAAAAGTCAAAGGACACACGCTTCTTGCGACGCTTCCTAAAAATGTGACTTCATTGATCTCCTTTGCACAAGTTCCGGTGAAGTTCTTTCTAACAGAGCCATTTGACTATACTAATCAGGCCAAGTGATCCGGATAGCTTGGTAGGCAGAGATATGGACGAAGATGAAAAGCAGATGCTTTTAGCTTTAGGCCCTACAGCCCCCCATCTACAAACAACACAATAAACAGCCTCCAATGACGTCGCCTCGACAGTTATTACTAAAAAATATGAAGCGTCGCTAGTGTGAACAAGTTACCTTAGTCATTACCAGAATTGTCACTGACGAGAGCGCACATCACGCTGGCACAAGTGCAAAGCTACAAAATGAGACATAAAAACTAATACACATTGGCAGACAATTCGTCTGATTGAAAATAAATGTTTGTCTCGCCACGATATTCCAGACCTGTGTACAGCCTCTTTTTATAATGTTTCTCGACACTCTCCACTGAACTTCATCACTCATGCCGAGGAGATCTCCTATATTTCAACAAATTAAACACTAAAAAAAAACGGTTAACTTTGCAGAGACTCATACACCATAGCGACGATAAGGTTAATGGACTGCTCATTACTTACGCATGAGTTAATATCACGGGCTCGTTCGCACCTGACTATAACGCATCACGAAAATCTAGCTAGTGTGGGAACATTTTTCGTGTAACTGCCAAAGGGTTTGCAGGGTGCTGTTTTAACATGAGAGCATTCTAGAAGATGTTAATTAACTTATCACACAACAACGACCTTAAACTAGTAATGACCCCACCCACTCAATTATCTGATTATTTATTAGTAAGTTTGTATGCCTTAACTTCCTAATCTCTACACTCCAAACACATAATCTCAGTATTGTAAAAGCGTCTCTCTACAAAATGCGCAATTCTCGCTTTTTATCAATATATATATCATATATATATACATATACTATATACATATGTAAAAGAAAACTCATATCATCATTATAACTATACATAATACTAAATATATCACTACCTACCTATATATATCACTACTCAGTTACCTCACTTACTGAAGCTATATACCATATATCTAATAAACATAACTTATAATAATATTATTAATACTTATACTATATATACTATATATTTACCATAAATATAATACATACTAACTTATATCAACCATAATAGTTATATTAGCTTAACAATTAATAGACCCACACAACCTCCCTTGCTTTCATGTTGAAATACACACTTCCTGAGTTCCATCTCTTGTAATTCTGCTAATTTGCATCTTTTTCTTCAAAGTGATCAACACTCCTGAAATACACACTGAAACAACCCTTCTTTTGCGCTCATTTCCAAGTCTCAAACACCATCTTATCGATACGTTCCATGGACATATCTGAAAAGCGGGCCGTGCACAAAAAATACAGCACTCCCCTCCATCAGCGGCCCGGCGCCACCTCGCCAAATCATCACCTCTTTCTGACCCCTCTCTCCACTCAGCACACCGTCACATTACATCACCTCTATACCTCGCAATCCAAACACACTGGCGCAGACGCAGCCGTGATACAACACACTGAATCTAAAACACTACCGTATCACCTCATCAGCAAGATGAGGGGGCTTATCCAGCACACTGTCACATTCCTCACAACTACCCCACTCCATCTAACCGCGAATGAGGACGTCAAGCAAACCTACAACTTTAAAAGCTTCTATTCTCCGACTCTATTTTTCATCACATCAATCACTATACACTTAACAATATATCAACCACTTTTCTAGTCTCATCTACTTCTTATTACTCTTGTTTACCCACACTCCCACGCACTTCCGCGTCCTTGCGCCCATATCTTCTTATAACCTCTAATACTCCTCTACCAATACTACTCGAGACTCTGTCCTATTAAGTCCCATATTCTGACCAACACGACGCTTCCCATACGTCACTCTACATCATCACCCAGTTCCAGATAACGCCACACCCTCATCATTAAACAATCGAATCGAGGCACTACCCTAAGACCAAGTGGTAGTTCGTTCGCACTGACAACACCTGGCTCAGCACAGCTCGCCGTCCCTTATTTATCCAATCCTATTAGATGACCATGTTTTTTTTTATTGAATTCTGTTGTCTTTTTTTCTCTTCACTCAACACCTCTTGCAGCGTCCAAATCTATCTTACACCACACCGAATGCCTTTACCTCAAAGCACCTAACACGGCACCATCTAATTCTATACACACGTTGCACTAATATAGTCTACGTAACCTACCCACTGTCAGAGGCAAATGATCAACTAAAATTCTGACTATGTAAATCAGTTATTTATAATTATAGCCCAAAAAAAAAAGTCTTTTGTTAGTAACAGCACATATAATATATATTATATACACCTACGTAATAAATACTCATAACTCATACGCTAAACGCTCCAACATCACACCCTATCACAGTACTCACTCCTCATACCTAGACCCACCCACCCCTACACCCTACCTACTAAATATTATATATTCCTACACACACACTATCATATATATATACGTATTATACTTATACAAACTAATTTAACATTACTATATAATAATAACTATACAATAAATATATATATAATAAGTAAATCACATAATATCGGTATATGCAAGTTTCATAAGCTACTAGTACTTGACCAACAATGTGAGCGTCAGACCCCAAGCCCTGATTATAATATACCCTCAATATCCTCTAACTACCATACCCCATCCTACTCCTAACACCTCGCCATATCCTTTCAACCTCCACCATATATCCACTACTACATTTCACTACTCACTATAGTAATATTATTATACAAGTACTATAATATATATAATAAATAACGCTAATAAAATATATCCTACTACTACTACTAATAACTACTACGATCACTCACTATACATCAAATAACTCAATGCTGCACACACAGCCCCCCGACTATCCTCCCCCTGCTGTCCTCTCCTCCTCCTCATTATCCCTTTCCCCTTTTATTACTTCCTATAATACTTATACTACCCTATTATATATAAACTAATTTAACCCTCGACCCACGACACGCCCAAACGCACGACCTCAATACACCTACCTACGCTATAGTCCCACGCATCACACTTCTATCGCCATCCGCACCAACATCGTCCACTAATCCACAACACCAGACACGGCAATAACCCCAGCACTCACAACGCCTTGCACCCACCAGACACTCCCACCTAAGAACTCACCCCGCGCAACACCGCCCTACTCACAGCTTAAACTCCACTATTATACACAAAAATCACTGACACCAACTCATCCAATCCGCCAAGTCAAAACAGCCCACAGTCCGCATCCGCTACCATGACCACCCAACACCTAGCAAAAAGACAACCTCCATACACTGCACATAACCCATCCACCCCAGACCAACACCATACCCACCTCTCATTCTCTGCGCTGACCATCCAACCCGCGAGGCCAACCCGCCAGCACGTCCTCACGAAAACAGCTCATCCTATTACATTATTCTTGTAAATATTACATATATATATCATCATAACTATATATAGTACAAATAAATACATAATATAATACTTATACATAATATAAATATATATATACCTTATATATACTATATAATATACTATATATATATCACATAATAAATACGCATATATATATATATAATATATATATATAAAATATCCCTACATATATTCCTTACTTATATATATTAGTCTATAATTTATACCTATACTTAATAATATCACCATACTATAATATTATTATATAATATATTATATATAATATATACTATAATATATATTTATAAAATAACTATATATGGTTCATTCAACATCACTCTCATAACCCATTTAGCATTATTTTGCTGACCATCCTATGTTTTTCATGCAAAACTTTGCACATTGTGCTCATGTTGTTGAGAAACCCTTTCACCAAAAATTTCTAGCGTCTGTAGGTTCAAACGTTATATACGGAGCTAAATGAAAAATTTCATGAAAAATGCCACCCTAAAAGGTACTTGTTGATAAACACTTACACTTATGCAGGGCCACCTATTCTAATTGTATTGGCCATTTTAACCACTCATATAAAATTTTAAAATCTTTAAACCGTTCTTCAAGTTGAATTAAAAAAGTACGGTTTAAAAATAAATTTCTATGAGGTAAGGTCATACCTCTTCCACCTTGACACAGACAGACTATAGGTACTATATATATGTGAAAAAAAAAGTCAGTCTGGTACCTACAATATAGCAACCTATTAATATACTAAAACAGTCAAGTGGGCATTCAATCGTTCCATAATTTAATGATTTTAATATTTTTTTTTTGTTTTTACAAATTAATTTCTTAAATGTATTGGTACTTGTTCGTTTAAATCTGTGTTATTGGTTTTGGCATAAGTTTTAGTTGTCCCATCAGAAACACATCGCGAAACGTGCAACACCGAATAAAAATTCAAAAAGTCATTATTAATATATAATACCTAAATAATTATATATATATTAATATATCTATCAACTATATAATCAACTCTAATAGATATAATACACTATCAATACTTATCCCCATATATACCACACTTATATATATATATATATAATATATATATCTAATAACCTAATTACCTAATATATACATATACTAATATATATATATAGTATAATATAATAAATATCGCTTTTGATGTATATATAATTTCTTTATCAATTTATCAATTTAAAAAAAATATTCCAGGACGTAATTAACGATCGTTCTACAATAATATTAAGCTAAGGAAACCTTGTAAAGAATTTATTAAATGAAAACGTTTCCAGTTTGCTATTGTTTATTATACATGAATCAGTTGGCAGGGAAAGCCCTTAACTATATTCTAACTATCGCAACAGATACAGAATGATTCCAAACATTACTATTTAGAATGTTATTTTTGTAGTCACAAGATGGTTGGTACGTATGACTTTTACTCACTCTCAAAAGATTTGCTACTAAAATAATATTGATATTACTTATTAATACTATATTACCATTTACTAAACAAGAAAATAGTTCGGTTTTACTTTATACGTATAATATTATTAATTGAACTCTTACAATAGGGAATGATAGATAAATGATGTTAAACTTCATAATAAGTATATATAATATATACTTATAAGCATTTAATAATATAACATAAAGGTTAATAATTAATGGCACCATATATACCTGTTCAATTATCTTTGGCGATGTCTTCAGTTGGGCTTGAGTTGTAAGCTTTAAACTATTCTAATTTTTGATTCAGTTGACCTAGTGAGGATTTCGATCTGAACAATATTGATCTACCTAATTGGTTGTGGAAAGTACAGAAGGTCGATGCGTCATGCGGGACTGAAGGAACCTCACCCTTTAGTTGTCATTTTGATCACATCGTAGCGGAGCACATACACACCACATATCTTCATCATATTTCACAAGGGATTAACTAGTTGATTTCCTGAAACTAAATCTGGTCCATGTAGTTGATACATTGACAACAGTATGATTCAGTTGATGGATGAATACCTTTGATTATCAACTTTCACCTTAATGTTCCTACATGGATAAAACATGCATGTTTATGAGGTTCAAACAATGTATTCCACTTGACATTTCGACTTTTAAGGATGTTACTTTAATTTATTAGTTTCCTTCCTTATGTACAATGCAAATTCATATTTTAATAACTCCTGAATATACTACTGCCATTGAATGTCCCACTGCTGGAAAAATCGCTGCTTTCAGAATGACCAATTGGCAAAACTGTCTCTTACTGTTGCCAATTACGGTACACGCCATACCATCACAAGCCCTTCCCAATTTTTAATAGCAAAAAATGTCATCACAGATGGGAATCTTGATATTCAACCGAGGCCTGCAAGGTTAAAAAAAATGATGGTATGAAATCATGATAATGTTAACATCCTCTCATTAGTTAGTACACTTTCATAGGTAACATTAATTGCAATTTTTAGATTTGAGATATTAGAAGGTAATAAAAAATTAAACAGCTATATTAAGCTCCCAATTTGCCACGCGCGTGGACTGTCATGGGAATCTGAACATTACAACATAACAATATTGCAGTCATAATCTTGGATTCGAAAGCTTGCACAATTGGATGAAGAGTGCTTCTCTATTGTCAATGGAATCCATGAGCGCATTATTGCTAAAAATAGTTAGTCTCTGGCAAAATCTCTAATACTTATTCCCAGGGGTTGGAATGTCTGGCAGGTCAGATGTCAGGAAGCAGTTGTGTCTTTGCAATGAAATATGCATGTAATGCTGAAATTTTTGCATCTTTATAAACATTCTTGAAGAAGTTAGGTAATACGTTTTATATAATAATTTAAAAGAATTTTTATATAAATACGATGTAATTTACTATGTAAACATAGAAAAAATATTTTATTTTTGCTGTTTTTCCACAGTATGAAAGCTGTTTTTATTGTCAGATCTTTCAGTTTTGGAAGGTGACTGTTGTTTTTAGCAATGTTTGCATCCAGATTGAAAGTCCTTGTTTTCACACAATTCACATTCCCCCAGAAAACATTTCTCAGTTGGAGGATTGCATGATTGTAAGCTCAGCAGGGTTTGGTATGTAATTTTACTTTCATAGTCATCACCTGCTAGACTTTTGAATTCATGATAAAAATTCAGGTTGCATGACTCAACCATGAGCTTAACATTTTGATGAACTGTGCAGATACATATGCTGTGTGTTCCACTTTTCCCAACAAGACACTTTTGGCAACTGGAAAGCGTAATTATCTAACATTGTGATTGGAAAATTCCAATTTAGGAACACTCTCTTGTATGCACAATATTAGGCTCTAACTATGTTGACTAAGTATATCGTCCCATTCTTGAAATCGCCATAGTGCCAAGCCATATATAATTACTTTTTAGACAAACTAATCTTTCTTCTGACTATTTACTTATTCTCTTGTATCATAAAATGCCATCACTCGTTTGGCACTTGTGGCGTAAGCTATCTACGATCGTCGTGGTTGTATTACCACTGCCCCTATAGAAATTTATATAACTTGGTTACCCGATTACAAAAAGTAATAGAAATGGGGTAGTATTAATTCGATCCTGCAATGTTGTCTCGCCCTACAAATGATCTCACTTCCTGTACCTTTTTACAATTATAGAAATCATTAATGTCTTTAGTCTTACTAGACAAAAGGAAAGCTTTATCATCCACAGAGGTCAATCGCAGAACCACATATGATTCAACAGTTATCTAAGATGTAATCGTTCCAAAACTTGTATGAGCAAGTGTTGAATATAAATTCATGATGAGGTTAAATGATAATGTTATCATTCATTTACAATTGATGCATTATCCAATATAGATTACTCTTTAAGATACTTTCATAAATTGATGTACAGACAGTATATTAAAAAAGACTAGTATGCATCCAATTCATGTACTATACAATGCTTAAATACCATACCAATTCCAACGTCTATTACTACTAGTATCTCCATATAATCATCAATTTCAACTTTTAAATGAGTACGGTGAACGAATATAATCTATATTCACACACAGAGCACAATAAGGGATTCTAGTAAAATTATATTGATAAGCTCACACCTGACCAAAACCATTAATTATTTAATTAAAAAATTAGTCATGAATTTTTACGTTGATTTGAACTCATTCACCATAGCTTAATCACTACTTCCAATATTTACATATATCCCCTATATTCAAATCATCTCCTATCTATCTCCTTCCTCACCGTTAGCTCTTCATACAAAGCACATGATATACGTCCACTTTAAGATTCATAGTAAATTATCCCATTAACACTAAAATCATACCTTGAATGCTTGTATATAGTTAAACGTAATTAAGAACTTAAACCACAAAGTATCACTGACTGTAGAATACGAAGTAATTAATTTATATATACAATATATGACTATGTTAAGTTAATCTCCACAGTATTCACAACTACAAACACAAACCTTAGAAGCTACTGTTACTTATAATAACATGTACTTTATAATTACTAATAACATAACAGTACAAGGTATATACCATAATAACTTTACTACTTACTATTCGATAACTATTACCTTTTTACACAAATTCTCTCATACCAATCCTATCAAAAACTCTCTTTATTATACCATCATTCACATATAAAATAAGTAGTTAGCACCCTTCCATCACACTCATTTTCAATCATATCCTCCCCCATTTCCTGCCACCCATATCTCTAATTTAGTAACCTATATATACATATACTAAAACTGGCGAATAACCATAGGGACATATCACATTCCTGCCTCACCATCCCTAATTATAATTAAAAATCGCTTCTGACAAATTTATATCTACACAGCCAGTACTCACTACATATACATACCCAATATTTTATATCCATCAGAAAGTACTATAATCCACCAAACCACACATAAATACCTTAATAACCTGCCATAGTAATATTATCCTATCAATCCTATCATACGCCTTTGCAAACACATAAAAATATTAAATACTAATATTAAATATTTTCCGATTTTCATCGATTTGTCTCAAGTGAAACTTGATCTGCAGATCTTCTACCATCTCTAAATGCACTTTTCAGTTCATACACATCGTCTTAATCATCAACTAACGCTACTTCTTCGCCACTATAAATCACCAGCATATCTCCTATACCCCACACAACTCATAAAGAACCCCTCTAAACAATTCCACACTATCAATCCATTCGCTAACAGTTCCTTATCCTCACTTACCTTATAACTATGAGCGGTAAACTATTCTATCTGCATCTACCTCCAATCCTTACGAAACTTATACCCTTCAATACTAAAAACCACAATTAGTACACAACTATCTCCCACTCCCCAACATCACCATCTCCTCTCTTAATCCATGCTCACCACATGTAATTCTCAACTGATTCAGTTCACTCACTTTGTCATTCTTCAACTATCTCAAATCTTATAATTACCTCCTCTCAATCGCTAGAACTAATCCCAAGAGATACTTTTCCTCTCACTCCACCATTCAAATCCACACACAATTGCACTATATCTCTCATTACTCCGACTATATCTCACAAAACCAGTAAAAATATTTTACGTAAGTGTTCCTTCCACACTCCTCACATCCATTTCTCTTCAGTTACCAAGGCACCATCCCTATTCATTAATGCTAGCAAGTCATTAGCCCCCCCTTTTCCGTTGTCGAAAATTTAAACCTTAGCCATTTCACAGCTACTTCCTTCCAGCAACAGAGCGCTCCAATTGACTCCTCTCTTAATTTTGAGTTCGGCCTACATTTCATTATGCCTCTTCAAACGTTCATTTACTCTGGCTGTCTTCTCCTACCGTAATGCACCCTAAAATTTAAGTTATTTGCTTTTGATGCACCATCACCTCGCTTAGTACTATTCGCAAAAGTCCAAACATCTTCTTTTGAATAACTCCTAAAAACTCAAACTTTAGCCACGATTCCTAGTACACATTTCAACCCACACTCCTCCTATTCTTACTTTCTTAATCGACTATATTAGCAAATCATCTCTCAATCCCAATCTTCACTATTAAGTAAAACAATTATACTTTCTAATAACTTTATAAGACACAATTCACATCATACTATACTACCTTAATGAAATTATAAATATAATCCCATCCAAATCAAAAAAAAAAAAATGGTTAAACAATGACTATGTTTGAGACATATTCAATATGACTTACTTTTACATTAAAATCCCACATTTCCAATGTTCAGTAACAGAACACAAGCAGTAAATAAAAACTTCATATTAACTATTTTTAACAGTTTTCTGAGGACCATAAAGAAACCTAAATCGTCAATCAAATAATATTTTTTTATTTCTCAAAACCCCCAACAAAATTTAGTATTATTAAATTGAAAAAATATCAGTAGTAAAGATGAACATAGAAAGAAAACTAATACTACAAGACCACATATTAGTGAAAATCTTCCTACTATACTTTTCATCTCTATCAGACAATTAAAATTTCTCTCTTACCCTTAAATTTAGTCACCTTCATATCTATATTAAACAATTAAAATTTCTTTCTCACCCTTAAAATTAGTCATCTTCATATTATCAATATCTTTTTAGGGTAATATGTTCTAAAATTTTCAACTAAATTCTACAGTGTGGCATTCAGAACTGTGGAAGCAGTTTGGAGGTGCAAGAAAGAGTTGGTAAAAATGTAACTTCTCAATGCTCCAGTATCTTTAATAATTTTAATAAGAAAGATCTAGTAAAAGAAAATTTTATAATTTTAAATTTTCAACCTGAATTTCAAATCATTCAATTTAACAATGTTAAATAAGTTTACTTACTAAAAAATTTTGTTTCAATGTTTCATAAAATTTCTCCCATCATTTTGCGGATTAACAATTCATCCAGAAAATTAATAGATTAACAGTTATCTGGTAAATATAATTTAAACTACGAAATAATATGAGTAAACCATCTTACTATTTAAAATCACCTCTTTTTCAACTTATTTCAGTTAATTTTTTAAATTATATAGGCTACTTTACATTTGTATTCAGCCTATTTCACAGCAATCTACAATTTAAGAAAACTAGTAAGAACATTATCTTGAATGTGCACTGGCCTACCAAAAATACTTTTAAGTTTTTTTCTTATTCTCATTTGCTAAACTCTTACAATTTTAATAATAAATGATGGTAAAATCCAAGATGGCTTAGTTACAACCATAAGACAAACATTGCCATATTAGAGAAATATTAAAATAAATAACGTGAGGGTTACTACTGCATTATTTTAGAATATAATTGCATACACAAAGTGAAAGTTGGATGATTAGTGTCCCAATTACACATGTCTAATAGAATCAATAACATTTAATATTCGCATTAGCATCGGGTTGCTATGTAATAAATAAGAATTTCTTCTATTTTTATATACTTTTAGAAATACTACTGTATTTATTACATATATAAGTTCTAATATATT
>JABUQX010114492.1:10000-21611 GCA_015478945.1 Trachelipus rathkii | reverse complement strand
GAATCCTTTTAAAATTTTAGTTTGGAAAAACTCGAAAAAAAAAAAAAAAACAATTAAACAAAAATTGGCAATTTTTTTTTTTTTGGGGGGGTGCTGGGACAAAGTATAAACTATATATTATTTGTAAAGGCTGTTAACACGGCACTAAAGGGGGGCTCGAGCCGACGGCGAACACAGGGGGGGACGTTTTCCATACCCCGTTAGGGAGGAAGGAATTAGTCCTACCCGTAGTTTCCCGGAACGCCGAGAAACCACTACTCCTGCCATCTCATCGATGTAAAAAAAATATAACCTTTTAAAATAAGGGAATTATAGCTAAGTTTGAACTGTGACATTATTTTTGGTAATAACATTAGGAAGAAAGGGGTTTCGAACTAAAATTAGGCCTTATTTCTTATCTATTCACAGTACAATGATAATTCTTAACAATTTTTTCCTCTTTATTTTTTATGTTTTTTTTTACACGGCTCTCCTATAGTAATATTTTACCAGGATCTCCAAAATATGTATTCGTTTCGCCGGAAGCTATTGTAGTTTGAGACTGTATACATTGTCTGAGATATAAGATACTACTAGGTATATATATTTCTTTTTATTTTTATTTTTTTTTTTTTTTTTACATTTATCCGCACTTCCTTACTAAAATATGGACAGCATCTCCAGCAACCTGTATTCCTTTTTCCCCTGGCTAAACGCGGGTGTCTGTTAGTTTTTTGAGAGATATGGGCGATACAATCCATTTTTGTTTGGCGCCTCTCCAGCATGCTTTCATAAAATTGTAATTAACTTTTATTTTTAAATTATATACTATATATATATACTACAATATTTTTATAATTTTCTATATACCATTATTATTATAAATACATATATAGAAATGTTTAAATAAAGATAAGCTTTTTTTACACTACAAATTTTCCTTTTTATTAAAGATTTGAGACTGATTATTTAAATACTATATTCTATATATATTATACTATATATAAGTATATGATAATATATAATACTTATATATTCGGAATTTATTTCCACAAACACAACTAAACCTAATATAAACTACCCTCAGCGTAAAAAACCCAACGCCGTCGTGCGGGGAGCAGCCACTTCCAGCCATTCATTTAAAAACAATGTTAACAATTTTTTTGTCACTAAGTATTTCATCCTCAAGTATATTGTCCTTATCGTGAAACTCAGTTCAATTTTAATGTTTTCCCTCATAAGGGAGCTTTTATTCATTCTGTCAGGCTGAAATTTTGTTTGAAATTTAACCTGGGGTAATCCCCCCAAAAACATTAAATAAATCAAACAAACATAAACCTTCAAATAGCTTTCCTTTCTAAACTAATAAACATATTTATCCCAATACCATTAACAAATTTCTGTTGTTGTTGACTTTATATATGAATTAAAATTGGAACGCTAATCTGCATCGACTTTCGATTATGACTAAAGTGTCAAAATAAAAATCGGTAGGGTCTAAAAATTTTTGCATCAGTTTCTTGCCATCGACAGTTAAATAATTTGGAAAGGGCATTAACTCTCTATAGGCTCTGGTTGGCTAGTGAGCTGAATTTACTCCACATAAACACTATGCGAAGTTTAAGTAAGCATATAGAATACTTAAAAAAATTTCAAATTTACTCTGAACCAAGGAGCGAGTCGTCAAAAAATACCTCTATTTACCTTTAAAACTGAAATATGTACAACCTCACAAGGAAGGTATTGCTGATTTTAAACAGGGGTAAATGTTGCTTTACAGAAGATTCTTTTCACAATATTTTACACGTTTAAAAATATTCAAAACGTCTGGCTGGAAGTGGGATTTAGCAAGAACGGAAGATAGAAGAAGCAAAATATATTTATATATATTAATTATATAATATATATATATATATAATATATAATATAATATATTATATATAAATGTATATATATATATATAGTATATACTATATATATAATATATATACCCAACCCAGATAAATTATATATATATATATGGACTTAAGCGCCATCAACGGAACGAGAGGTCGGCGATAATCAAAAAAATTTACAGATAGCCTCTATGATACAACTAAATAGATGTTTAACAGGCGGAAATGAAATTCTTTTTCCCTGACCTGACCTAACAACTTAACCTAACCTAATTAAACTAAAGAAAATAAGGTAAAAAAAAATCATTTCGCCCTTAGAACATCATCTATTTTTGTATCATAGATGCTACCTGTGAAATTTCCATTTTTGATCCGACCTTCCCGTTCCGTGTGGGTGTTAAGTAACTGTCCATATATATATATATTATATAGTATATATATATAGTAATATAACAATTATATATATATTAGTAGTATATATCATATATAATATATATATATATATATATATATATATATATAATATATATACTATACTATAATATATATATATATAATACATATATATATATAATATAGCGATTAATTGCCTTAGTCTAAGGAATATACCTCCTGCAAACTCAAAAACTCCTGTGAACCCTTCAAGCTTCCTAGCTCAGAACTCACATCGAAACCTTCTGCGGCGACCCTTTGAGATAGGCTGCTCGAGGCCACAATGCCCTACATTACTCTTGACATCCCCACCGTTGTCATAGCAACGCGGGGAAAACGCTTCCCTGTCTCTATGCGAAGGCCAATACTTTTAGGCAAGTGTAATAAATATATATATATATATATATACTATATATATATATATATAGTCCTATATATGCTATATCTATATATATTATATATTATATACTTATACTATTATTATATATAATATTATATTATATATATATAGTATTATATATATATATATAAATATAGCCCTATTATGTTTTAAGACTCCATCAGTTTTGATTTTTTTTTTGTTTTTTTTTAACATATCTGGCTAGTATATGATACTAATAATGAATTTCAGCTGGTGATTTACTATGATTCAAAAGTTCGAAATTATTTTGTAAAGTATTTAAAAATCACATTTATATCAATAAATTTAAAAAAATGAACTATCTCAAAAAGTACGACACACTTAAAGAAAAAACCAATTACATATATTTGAAATCAAGCGTATTGTCCCACCGGACAAATGGTAAAAACAAAAAAAAACAAAAAAAATTTTTTTCATAAAATGAATATCTCGAAAAGTACGAACAGATATAGAAAATACAATTACATAGTTTGGAATCAGCGCTGTTAGTAAAGCTGTATTAAAAATGTAAAAAGAAAATAATAATAAAAAAAAATTAAAAAAAAAAAAAAATTAGGGGCTTGAGCCGACGGGGGAGCGTTTTTCCATACCCGATAGGGGAGGGGCGGGAGGAACCCGCGACACCCCAAATACCAAAGAGCCGGGGTCGGAGACCCTCCCGGAAGGGGGGTGGAATATTCCTACCCTGTCGTTCCCCGGAAGCCCGAGAGCCGACCTCTGCCATCTTTGCGGTTTACCCTGCGGTATTCCTTTAGTTTAAAAAAAAAAAAAATTTTAAAAGCTGACGGAGTCGTAAACGGTAACTTGGTCCGTATATATTTTTTGATCATGTTTTCCACCCTTAAATGGACTTGTGAGATCAGATATACTGTAGAAATATATTTAAAAAACAAAACAAAAAAAATAAATCAAAACTCACGGAGTCTTTAAAACATAAAGTCCTTAAATATATATAGTCTATTACTATATATATACATATATAAGATAATGGGTTACTATAAGTTATATATATATATATATATTATTATATATATTATATACTATGATATATAATATATATATCAAAATAACTTGCCGCCTAGCTGCGATTCGGGCTTTGCGTAGCTAGCCTAGCTAGCCAAGAGGATACGCCACAACATTACCACATCAGTCCACTGATTACTATATAGTATATATATAGTATTATATATATATAGATTTATTTTATATATATATATATTATATTATATATATATAGTAGATATATATATATATATATATATATATATCATATATATATAGGCCTTAATATATATATATATAATCTAGTATATATATATATAATGATATATATATATTATTTATATATATATATTATATATATAGATACTATATATATATCCACTATATATATATATATAGCTATAATATATATATATATTATAATATTATATATATATAATAATATTATGCTTTTCACGAAAACATAAAATTATTTAAAATTTACTAAATTTAATAATTATTAATTTGCAAAAGAATCTCCATTAGTGGGTGTTAAAAGTGAATGATAATATATATTTTTAAAATTATTATCATACTTAGGCACCGATGTTAGCCAACAAATTGCCAGTTTGCGGAGTATTCATTATCCATATTTCGCGGAATTGTGACCTTTTTTATAATGAGGTCTCTATCTCGATAGTAATGTATAATTATGTAGCCAAAACTTAAAAGTTTGCAAAATGAGAGTGGTTACAAAATTGGAACCATAACATTTTCTAATAATTTACAGATTTTAAAAATTGATAATATGTGATGTTAACAATAGTTGTCTTGATTTTTATTTTTTTTAAATAAATTAGATAAATAAAGCATTAAAGTTGATTCCATATATATATATATATATAATTATACTATATTATATATACTATATATATACTATATATATCAATTTATATATCATATATTATATGTACTCATACTACTAGTATTATATATATATATGGGTGTGTGTGATGTATATTAGGTGGGGGTGGATTATTGTTGTGATGGTGGGGTAAGATTATAGTCGGTAAGGGATAAGTGAGTGAGTTAATACAGTGAGCTGATAGTAGTATTCACTATAACTATTATATTATGGATGTATGCGCTAGTGCCAGTAGTGCGAAGTAGTGCAGAATGTATGTCTGGGATTGTAAGGTGAGGGGGAATTAGGATATGGGACGTAAGACCTCACGCCAACTTACATACACTACACGCAGGAGCAGACGGTAAGTCAAGCATAACGCCGCACACACAGACGAAGCAATCTATATCTTGACTGAAAAAATATTTGCTATTTTATTAAAAATGGATTTTTCTTCATCACGATAATTGGTACCTCAGGATTTTGGATTCGTCGTGAACTAATTAAGAAGGGGGGCACCTTGAGACTCTTTGTTATACTCTTCTTCCACTCCAGAAAATTTATCATATTCAGATTTGTTCCACCCACCAGGCTCCTGCTTATATATATATATATATATATTATATATATATATATATATATATATATATATATATTATTATATATATATATATACTATATAATACATAATAATAGTAATTATATATATATTATAATACTATAATATTATAATAATAATATGTAGATTGAGTACTGCAACCACCCCGAGGTAGAAGTTATGCGAAGTACTTGAGAAAAGTTTTGAGCTTACGATGCCAGACCAAACGATCACATACTAATATTTAACGGTGTTCCATTAATAAAATATTAAGAAAAACATAATCTCTTTTTTTAAAGCGCTTTCTCGATGAAACTAACTTAACTGAAATCAAAAATCGTGTAATTTATTTCCGTGCTAGACTTAATATTATTTTATTAAAGGTTACATGCTATGATGCTTTTCGGAGGCTGGCCCGTATATATAATGATAAATATATCTTATATTATCGTATATATATATATAATATATACTATATATATACACTATATAATATAAAATATCAATTCAACGGACCATATATCAACAATATCGCTATTCAAAATATATTTAAGTCATATATACCATTATATATAGTATATATATATATCTCGAGCTATATAATAATTTTTGCAACACAAAAAAAATTAGCAAGAAAGATTGTGTAACATTGAGGCAAAGGCTTGTGACAGGGGCGGTAAGGGAGCACGCCCAGGGTAAAGAAAAGAGCAATACGGAGACACAAGGAGAATAGCACGATGGGACTACGGCTCACAAGAGCCATCAAAACACACGATTTAACCGGATATAGATCGAGCAAAGTCAAAAGACACCAATTGGGATGGGGGATAAGGGGGGACAACAGATAAATAAAAATCATCCAATAGTACTAAATACGTAGGTCCAAAATTTGCAATAAAACCGAGCTTAAGGACGAGATTATATGCCTCAAAACAGGTCCTTAAAATTACCAAAAATGATTAAGAAAAAATTAATCAGACTTTAAATTTACAAAAGAACCTAAAAGATTAGAATAACTGAACTTCCACATTGAACGATATAGAAAATAGACCATATATACATGAGAAATTTCTGTCACATTAACACACAATTCAATACCCCACTTTTGGTTCTTAAGAGAGGTGTGTGTAGTATACCTCGTTATAGAATTAATTAGAAATTAATAATATTAAAACTATAAACAAGGATCATAACCTGCTCATTCTGGTAGGGATTTTTGATTTTTTTTTGTATAGAAAAAAAGTCACGCGACGAATAATTGGCTCTAATAAAACATACTAGATATATACTATTTTAATATTTATATATATACTATTAATATATATATAATATATATACTATACTATAATATTGCCATACTATTATATCAGTTGCGTACCTGGAAGAATACACTTGGTTAGGCAGAGTTTATATACTACTATGAATAGATAATGATATAATATACTATAATATATATATATATATATTATATCTATATATATATATATATATATATAATATATACTATATAATTATACTTACCGTATATATATATATATATTATATATAGCAAACTATATTATAGATATTATAATATGCTAGCACGAAAACATCGAAAACATTATACTTTAGAGTCATGTATAATAACGCGTACCTACTGGATTTGTATGAAATAGTTGTTTTTCATTATATTTACCAAATACTTAATTATAAACACAATTCAATTGAGTAATTTTCTTAGGCCTATCATTTTTTTAAAATAGAGCTCTCGTTTTATAGATAAGTTTTTAAAGCTTTTTTCTTTAATATAAAAATGTAGAACGCTTGCTTCATTATGTATTATTTCAACTATTTTATTTACATAATGCTAATGAATGGCCTTGAAATAAAATTATAATTCCTCTCGATATTTCAACTGATTCAGAAAAAAATCAAACATTGCGAGTACAAAAAATTTCAAAGAACTGCACAAGCCCATTATAGAAACGATCGATATAACATATCGTACATATTTACGGGAAGAATCGAGAACGAAAAGATTTTCATATATATTAATCGATATATTATATGGTAGGACAGACTAGCCCGCTCCATTATAATTTGACGTAGGAAATGACGTCATTCGTCCGCGTGGGTAAAGAATTTTACTATTAAGATCAGAGTAGGGGCGAGAATTTCTAAAAATGAATTCAATTATATTATAGCTATTATTATTGTGGTTGGTTTTCTTTAAATTTATTGATGCAAAATAGCTTCTTTTTTTAACTTTATATAAAAACTTTAATAATTTAGTATACTTTTTACAATTATTTCATTATTTTAAACCTAAAAAATATTGGTAGGAGCTACCTACCGACCGTACCCTTATATACGCCCCTGATCATATATTATATACTATACTATATATATATATATTTACTATGAGTAATTCATTTCACACCTAACTGAACGCTCATATATATATATAATACTATATATATAATATATATATATATATTTATATATATATATACCTATATATATATATATATTTATATATATTATCTATATCATGGTCAGCCTCCTAAGAAGAGCCACAATCCATATGTCAAAAACTACAACAGCTACGGGAAAAGGAATACATTGCTGGAATGTTGGTCTAATTTTTTAGGGGCAAAATGTAAAAAAAAAAAAAAAAATAAATAAAAGAAAAAATTCTGTCCCAAAAAACTACAATAGCTACAGCGAAAAGGAATACATTTTGTGGAATGCTGGTAAAATTAGTTAGGAAAATGCTAAAAAATAAAAAATATATGGTTAATTAATTATTAGATTAACATAAATCTTTAGAGACCTTTTATACGGTACTCGTTAAAAAAAATAGACATTCTTTTATATTTTCTTTTTTTTAACTTAAAGAATACCCCCAGGGTATACCGCACATGCAGGAGTCCACGGCACGGTCTCTCGCCTTCGGGAACTACGGAGTAGACTTTTAATTTCCCCCCCTCCGGGGAGGTCTCCGGAACCCCCGCCCTTTGTTATTTGGGTGTCGCGGGGGTTCTCACGCCCCTCCCCTACGGGGTATGGAAAAAACGTCTCCCATTGATGTTCCCGTACGGCTCGTAGCCCCCCTAAATTGCTGTGTAATACCTTTACAAATAAATTTATATATATAGCTATATACAATATATATATATAACTACTATACATGTCTATTATATATTATACTATAATATTAGTAATAATTATATTTAGTATAGTTATTATAGGATACTAACTGGCACATACTCCCGCACCTGTCCAGCACCCCCCCCCCAAAAATAGCAAATACTGCCCTAATTCCTTGTTTAATTTCTTTTTCTTTTCTTTTTTTTACATTTCCTAACCAAAATTTTACAAGGATTCACAAAATTGTATTTCATTTCCCTGTGGCTTTTGTAGTTTTCGAGATATGATTTTTTTTTTTTTATTTTTTTTTCTATACAATTTCCTCGGTAAAATTTTGCCAGGATTCCAAGCAATAGTATTCCCTTTCCTTCCCGGTAGCTGTTGTCGTTTTTGAGATATGGATTGTCGCTGCTCTTCTAGAGGCTGACCTTACACGGCAATTTTAGGGGGCTCGAAGCCGACGGGGAACACAGGTGGGGACGTTTTCCATATCCGAATTGGGAGTAGGGGGATGAAACCCCGCGACACCTCAAATACAGAGCGGGGGTTCCGGAGACCTCCGAGGAGGAGGGAATTAGTTTCCTACCGTAGTTCCCCAGAACGGCGAGAGACCCGACCATGCCATCAGTGCGGTATACCCTTGGGGTATTGTTTTTTTAGTAAAAAAAAAGCAAAATTTTTAATAAAGGGAATAAAAAGTCTATTTATTTAAACGAGTAACAATAAAAGGTCTCTAAAATAGGCTCTCTAATCCATATTACTTGAATAATAATAATAATATCTTTTTTATATTTTTTTTACATTTTCCTATCTAATGTTTTACCAGGATTCCAAAAATGTATTCCTTTTCGCTGTAGCTATTGTAGTTTTTGAGATATATATTTTTTGTTTTTATAATTTTTTTTTTACATTTTCCGCATGAAAATTGGACCAGCATTCCAGCAAAGTATTCCTTTTTCCTGTAGCTATTGTAGTTTTTGAGATATGAGTTGTGGCTTTAAACCAAATTTCACCAAAATTTGTATAAGGATACAAGTATTTACAAATAAAAACACTCAAAACGTCTGTGGAGTGGTTAGAAGAGAGGTATACTAAGAACTTAAATAGTTTACAGTTATATATATATATATATATATATATATATATATATATATATATATATATATATATATATATATATATATATATATATATATATATATATATATATATATATATATATATATATATATATATATATATATATATATATAATGTCAGCCTCTAGAAGAGCCACAATCCATATCTCAAAAAGTACAACAGCTACCGGGAAAAATACATTGCTGGAATGCTAGTACAATTTTAGTCCGGAAAATGTAAAAAAAAAAAAAATCATCTCAAAAACTACAATAACTACAGGGAAAAGGAATACATTTTTGGAATCCTGGTAAAATTTTAGTTAACAAAATGTAAAAAAAAAAATTATTGTTAATAATTATAGTAATAGGAGTAGAAAGCCTATTTAGAGACTTTTTATACGTTACTCGTTAAAATAAATAGACTTTTTAGTAAAAATTTTTTTTTAAACTAAAAAATACCCCAAGAGTATACCGCACCGATGGCAGGAGTCGGGGTCTCTCGGCCTTCCGGGGAACTACGGGGTTGGACTATTTCCCCCCCCTCCGGGGAGGGTCTCCTGAACCCTCCGATCTTTAGTATTTGGGTGTCGCGGGGGTTCCTCCGCCCCTCCCCTACGGGGTATGGAAAACGTCACCCCCTTTGTTCCCCGTCGACTCGAGCCCCTTACATTGCCGTGTAATACCTTTAAATAAATAAATATATATATATATATATATATATATATATATATATATATATATATATATATATATATATATATATATATATATATATATATATATATATATACTATGTCTCCCGCCAGCCAGAGCTCCCCCCCATAAAAAAGCCATTTTTTTAATTTCCTAACCATAATTTTACAAGGATTCCGCCAGTAAGCAAAAATGTATTCCTTTTCCTGTAGCTAATGTAGTTTTTGAGATTTTTTTATATATATAGCTCTCGGTAAAATTTTTACCAGGTTCAGACTCAACAATGTCCTTTTCCCTGTAGCTATTGTAGTTTTTGAGGTATTTATTGTGGCTCTTCTAGAGGCTGGCTATATATATATATATATATATATATATATATATATATATATATATATATATATATATATATATATATATATATATATATATATATATATATATATATATATGACCTTTTCTGTTTTACGACTCCGTCAGTTTTGAATTTTTTTTTTTAAATATATTTCTAGTATATGATATTACCAATCAATTTAAGTGGTAACGGACATGATTCAAAAATATATAGGACCTTTTACGTTTTACGACTCCGTCAGTTGATTTCTTTAATTTGATTTTTTCGTGCCATCCCTGATATAAATATTAGCAAATCAAAACACAAATACCTCTATTTACATTTATACTGAAGTGAACCTCACAAGTAGACAAATAATTGTAAAAATATTTAAAACTTGAAGAAGCTTAAAACACAAATACCTCTTATTTACATTTATACTGAAGTGAACCTGACAAGTGGAATAAATGGTCAAAACCTTTAAAATTTGTATAAGGATACAAGTATTTACAAATAAAAACACTCAAAACGTCTGTGTAATATATATATATATATATATATATATATATATATATATATATATATATATATATATATATATATATATATATATATATATATATAATATATATATATATATAATATATATAATATATATGAGGCCCAGCTTGGATTGTCCTCATATAGTATCTTAAAAACATAATACTATAGTAAAAGGAATATATTTTCCGGAATCAGCGTAAAAACGTTAGCTCGAAACGTTATATTAAGTAATAATATGAGTAATAATTAACAATAATTATTACGAAAAATGATAAATCTATCAAAAAATCTGAAATCTCTAAAAACAGTTCATTATAACGGGGTCAAAAATTTGTAACGGGGTCTGTAACGGGGTTTGAATAGCAAAATCTCTTTCTGCACCAAAATTAAATATATAAATATATATAAATATATATATATAATAAATATATATATATAATATATATATATATATATATAATATAATATATAATATAATATTATATAATAAGTATGATATATATATATACACGCACACTAGGTCTCGAGCCACGGGGAACAATAGGGGGGATGTTTCCATACCCCGTAGGGAGGGCGGAGGCAACCCC
>JABUQX010114492.1:5000-7500 GCA_015478945.1 Trachelipus rathkii | reverse complement strand
GCTACAGCGAAAAGGAATAAATTTTTGGAAAGGTCATGGCCTTCTAGGAAAACCACGACCTGTCAGTGGGACCCATCGAGAAAGGTCCTTGGGTTACATGGGCCTAACGGCTAAATCCGCTGGCTGGCCAAACCTATCGCGGAGCCGGGAAGTTTTCCCATTAGTAGCAAAGCACACTACCAATGTACTCATTAACGTCTGAGTGGGACGAAGCTAGAGTTAATAGAGAATAGCTCACATTCTCTCGCTCCACCCAGTCTCGAATCTGGGCCCTCTCGCTTGCTAAGTGAGTGCTCTACCTCTGAGCTAGGAGCGCTCAATATATATATATATATATATATATATATATATATATATATATATAATAAAATATAATATAATATATATATATTATAATAGATAAAAAATATATATAATAATAAATATATATATATTATATATATAAAAATATACTAATATATATATAATATATATATAACAACTCAGAAAACTCAAATTAGAGCACAAAACCCCCCCACCCCCATTCACAGCAATCATGATAATAGAACCATTAAAACCTCAAAAATTCAACAGCAGCAGGCCCAGACTCCATATCCAACCTGCACATAAAACACCTTGGAGAAAACGTAATCCTCCTAATCACAGACATCTTCAATAAATCTTGGCAACTTAACTATATTCCCCCAATCTGGAAACAAGCATACATAATCCCTAAACTCAAACCCAAAAAAAGACCTTCAATTCCCCCTCCTCCTTTTCGCCCAATTTCTCTGCTTTGCTTCATCAGTAAATTGCTAGAGAAATTTCAATATTAAATAAAATGTTCCCAATCTATTCCCTCCCAGACTTCAAACACGGATTTAAAAGCAACCATTCTACAACCACAGCCCTCACCTCCCTCACACAACACATCATTAATGGCTTCAACCAATCATCTTCCCACAGATCTATACTCACAGCAATAGACATAAGCAAAGCTTTCGACACCGTCCCCACACACATTCCTTATTCAAAAAAATCCTCCATTCCCCTCTAAAAAATAATGACAAAAAAATGGCTTCCAATTTCCTCACCAACCGTTTTGCAAGTCTTATACAAAAAAGCAACCTCTCCCATTCTACCAAATTAAAAAAACGGCGTCCCACAGGGAGCCATTCTCTCTCCATGTTTTAATTCAACTTTTTCACTGCCAGATCTGCCCACCCCAACCTTCATCACTCCACTAAACGTATCCCACTTATGCAGACGAACATCAGCCTTATTTCCTAATCACCCAGTACGTAAAACACACCACACGAACGATACCCAAGAATATTTACATTCTTTAGAAAACTGGTTAATCTCCAACAGAATGACCGCATCCCCCCTCAAGTCCTCCATCACCCTTTTAACCACTGACCATCATCAATTCTCCCTCCATCCCATAATCACACTGAATAACAACCCCCTTCCATTAAACAAAACCCCAAAAATACTAGGACTTACCTACGACACCCACATGACGTTTTCCTCCGACATCGACCAAATCACTTCCGCAAACTCAACGAAAACTAAACACCCTCCGAACCCTTTCCCAGCACAACTTCACAATAGGAAACACACACTCACTACTATCTATAACAACTTCTTAGAACAAATAAATTTAAACTATGCCTCTCCAGCATGGTTCACAGCACTCTCAAAATCGAACACAAATAAATTACAAATCTCTTCCAAAATAACAGCCCTCAGAATTTATCACAGGGTTGCACTAAAACCACCCCCCAATTCAACCATTTACACGACTAAACCTCCATCCTCCCCATCTCCACACACCTGGAGAGGGGACCAATTTCTATCAGAAAGACCCGGTAATCCAACCACCCTTGTCAGCCAAAATTCTCCTCCAATCCAACTCGACAAAGACTAAAATCTCCCCCTTCTTCACCAGCTTAATTCTATTACAACACTTACAATATAATTCCCCCGCCCCCTCCTAATAGGTCATGGAATACACATATCCATACCCATCTAACAAACACTTACCTCCAAAACCGCTCAAATAACAATTTATTAAACACCCCTGCCCAAAACTGTCCCCTAGAGAAGAAACGGCTGTCCAGTAGAGGCCAAATGGACCTCGCCAGAAGCAGATCAGGTCACCACCCAAAAACTCATTGCAAAAATAAATATTAGATTCAAATTAACAATGTCACCTCCCCCACTTGCAACCAGATGTCACAAGTCTCAAGATACAATAGAGCACCTCCTTCTGGGGGCGTCTGCTCTCGGACGCCCCCCGCGCCACTTCTTCTACATCCTCTTTCCTCGAACCTGTGAGAACCGCCCGTGGCCGGCAGTCGGCTTCCTGAAGCAGTGTGCCCTCCAGATTAATGTGGCAGGGGCAGAAGTATATATATATATATATATATATATATATATATATATATATATATATATATATATATATATATATATATTTTAATATATATATATATAATATATATATATATATATATAT
>JABUQX010114491.1:0-18650 GCA_015478945.1 Trachelipus rathkii | reverse complement strand
GAGGAAAGAGAGATGAACGAGATGGGGAAGAGAGTACAGAGACGAGGGAGGCGGGGATGCTGGCTGGCTGGAGAGATGTACTGAGTTGGGTCGGGTGAGCTGTGATAAGCATCATCTGAACATGAATAATACATGCCACAGAGACGACAAATCCGACCACCTAAACATGAATAAAACTGTTAACGTCACAAAGTTCTACACTTTAAGCAACCAGATAAAGGAAACTAACATGAGCATACGAAGAGCGTAACTTATTCAACACCTTTGCAAGCAGTCTCTAACATGAACAATGTTAATTTGTACATTAACATGGTAATATTTAACAAAATTTTACAATAACCTTACCTAAATATCTCATACAGAGCAGCGGAAGTATGCTAACGTAACAAAGTTTCAACATTAATAAAGTCAACATGACATTACCAGAACTAAGAAAGAATATACCAACGTAAAAGCACTCTTAAGCAAGAAATAAAACTGCTAACATTAACAAAGGTACAAACTTTTAACAGTAAAAGTAACTAACAAGGCGTACAAAAAACATAATCATTCGTCTTTATCAAACACATCATCCAACATACAATTGTTTAATTTTACGATGAACGAGTAAATATTTTACAAAAGAATTAACCTGCAACCTAAACGATTCATACCTAACGGCGAAAGGACAAAACAAAAGTAAAGTTTACCCTCTGTAAAGCTAGACTATGAATCATAACATACCTAACACACAACAACCAGACGAATAAACAGCTATCATTGACAGCTTAGTCAATAAAGCGAACATATTGAAAATTAAAAACAAGTTTTCATTTTTCTATAACATATAATTTTCAATGATATAGCTTATATAAATACATTAAAAAACATATAATATTACATAAAACATGTTTATTTTAAATATATTAATTTTAAAAAATGGCAATACAAAGTTTCACTTGGAGGTGGCAAAGTTCTTAGTATATATATATTCTAAAGATTACACAAGAATGAAAGAATTAAGTATAAATTGCCTTCAGCAACACTAAACCGTTTTTGTTTCGGCATATTTTGATTCAGCAGCACTCATTCTCTCATACCACAGAGAGGTAAACTTGTCCACGATGTTTGTGATTAGCACCATTCCTGTGATACTGCATTATCACCGGGGAACCGCGTGTTTCGGTGTAAATAGCATAGATTACACCGTGAGCTATATGTATTTAAGTCCTCCAAGTATGTCAACATCCGTTAAGATGCATGCAATTCATTTTTATTAAGGCAATGCCTGTCAATATTTTCAATGTTTCGAACTGTGTAAGAACTATGACACGTACGCCAGAGGTCAAACGATCGAATGGGTTGCCAGTAGTTGGGAGGTAACATCAAGGGTTGTATCATTGTCGAACGCGACGAGAACCAACGTCCTCTATTAGAGACCATTACGCTGTTCTTTCCAGGAGGAATTCACATACGCGTCGATCCATCGGATAACAAACACTTATCTTCTACCCATGCCTGCGCGATGGTCGATAATCTTGATGAAATCAGCAGCACCAAAGATAAGGGGTCTATTATTTGACCCTGCTGGCGTACAGCATGTAAGCGGTCGCCATTCGGAGTTACATTAAATATAAATGATACATCGGTGGGAATAACGAAACGGCCTCGGTCAGATTATCAAACAAACAAGCGTAGAGATGGCGGGGAGGAGATGCATCGTTCCAGCACGACGAAAAAGTAATCCTACTGAAGAAATAGAGTGTATAAACAATATGTAATGAGATTCTCTCTTTCAACCAATCAGAAGAAAGTAAACAAGAATACGACGCGACGAATTGAACCATATCAGTTCAATAAGGGTAGTATTCCTTTAGAAACAACCAACAACAAACTAATAACAATAAAACAGATTCACTATGGGCATATTGTGTATATCAAAGGAAGATCTATACAACCAAATTGACATGAAATGAGCTTAACCAAATCAAAGTAATAATACATAATAATAATAAATAATATATAATAAATAATAATAGAAATAATAATAATAAATAATTAATTATTCATCATACCAGACCAACGAAGATAACTGTTGAACATAACAAGAGTTTACCAAACATACAAAAATAAGTTCATTGAATTAAATATTTCAATTAAATTGTAATAGTTTACTGATGTTATAAAGCAGTAAATCAGTAAAATCAAAACATCAACCCCTCCACCCCTCCCTTCATGACCTTTTTGATCTATGTGATTCATGTCACATTCGAGTATCATTTTGAGGTTAAACATAACACAAAAAATAAGTTCTTTAGAAACTTAACCATCGAATATAGGCTACGTAACAACATTTGATTACATTAATAAGCAACATAACATAACCTAGAACTAAGTAATATAATGTACAGACGAACAAACCTAATACACCTACGTACGATAAATACTAACATTAACAAACTTCCTAACGTTAACAACAGTAAAGTAAGCGCTAACACATCGCACAAACAACAGTACCTATTACACTTTTTCAGCAGATCTCTAACATGTCGAATGTAATTTTACAGTTAACATGAGTAATATTTAACAAAATTTATTTCATAACCCTGTCTCAAGCATGAGTGACAACGGAATATAAGCAACGTAACAAATTTTTTACATCATAATCCCCCCCAACATAATTGCAAACATAGCAAAATTTTTTTAACCCAACATAACAAAAATAACAAAATTTCATTCCTGACATGACATAAAAAATAAGTCTTTTGAATAAAATATCACCAGTAAAGCGTAATAAGGTTTACTGATTTAAAGCAGTAACAGTAATCAAACCACCGATCCCTGCAGTCCCCTACCCATCTACCCGCCTCATGATCTATTCAACTATTGGTTTCAAGTCTATTATTCGGAGATCATTTTGGATAAATATAACATGAAAAAATCAAGTTCTTTAAGTAACTGATTACGAAGTTATTGAAGCTGTACGCATGACAAAGTTTTAGCATCAATAAAGACTAACAATCATACCTGAACAGAAAAGGATATAATGTACCCGAAAATGCAAACCTTGAACATACCTCGCCTGAGATGGATAATATCGCGCCGGAGCATCTGAAAAATATGCGCCTTATCTAAATCAATGGTAAACGTAGGCTCAACAGGTCGATAACAATACTCGATCATTTTCCCACTTTTCCCCGCCTAACAGCAACAGGTAAAGCTTTATTATCTATAATATCTAACAACATCCCTTAACAAAGTGACCAGCATATCAAGAGATCACCATCTTGAACTAAAAATTGACACTATCTTCATCGAAAAGTGTCACTCGTCTTCGAGTATAACATGCATTTGAGCTATGAATACAAACGTGAAACAGGAGCAAATTTCTCGGGGCAAGAACCGTAAACTATTAGCTCAACAAAATATTTTTCCTAGACTCACGTTTTCTAACACATCATTCGTCAGTTAACAGCGATGAACACAGTGATAATCGTTACAATAGCTCATCATTTGCTCTAACAAATCAGGTGTTAATTCCACAGACTGTCATATTAAATATTTAACATAACATACTCTAAGCTACGATAAACAGTTTTCTATTAACAAGAGTATCTAAAGAAACACTCAGAAGAGAGGATTAAGAAGAACCAGAAGAGACAACAAGAACAGACCTCCGAGAGGAAAAACTCGAGAGGGGATGCGAATGACCCACGTGAGAATGGTGATGTAAGTAGACGCTTGAGAGGGGGATCACCCGAAGGGGTGGAAAGCGGCGTTTTACCCGGTAAGGCCTCAGCCTTTTTCAATAAACGAGTAATCTGATTATTACATTAGGTGTAACTTTGTACAACTCGAAAAGATCTCTTAATAACTGTTACTTTTCATATATTTTTATTTTTAGTTGAACAACAACGAAGGAACATGAAAGAAATGTTAACGAACGAAATGCAAAATGATATAACTATTTTACTATCAACATGATATTTCTTAACTATCTCTATTTAGAAAACAAATAGATATCAGATAACTTTCTATATACTGATACCAGCGGAGTATATCTCATATCACTAACAAGATTATAAGTTCTTGAGAGAATGCGCAAGAATTAATACTCATCTCTCTGTCAAAATTACCATACTTAGAATGAAAATACATAGTTAATTTAGACCAACCAGTGATAATACGTGCATTTCCTAGTGGCCCCGTATAAGATGATCCATACTACAATCTCTCCTCTCTCATATATTATACTATTCTTTCTTTACATATCTCATCTTTTCTTCTCATATCATCTCTTTCTTATACTATCTCTCTCTCTTATCCTCCATTATGTTCTATCTTTATTGATGGATAGTTATTCCTATTTCGCTCTCTCTCATCACTTCCTCTCTCTTCTATATCTCATCTCTATCTCTCATCTCTTACTATCTATTATCTCTTCTTATCTATGCGGTAAAATTAATGAGTTTCTTCCCTTCTCCTCCTCCCTTTTGTTACATAAACTTCCCCTATAGGGACTCTCACTATGGATGAGTATTTTGTCTCGCCGCACTCAACCCTCTTAATCATTCTAACATTTCTATCTTTCACGCGCTCTACTTCTCTATCATCATAACAGATTATTCTACTTCTCGTCCTGTTTCTTTTTTGTCAATACATTACAGAGAAAATTGTTAGTGTTCTAAAAATTCGGGGGGGCCATAGGCTCCTGCTCCCCTCGATATTGCCACTGTATATAGTATTATATATAGTATTATAAATTTTAATTGATTATATATTATATATATATATATATATATATATAATATATATATATATAAGACTATTATATATTATATATATATTATATAATAGCTAAGAGAAAACACAGGGAGTGGGTATAAACTGGGGTACTGGGTACCCCAGCGTCTTTCCTGAGGCATTTTTGGGCCTACCCCGAGTGGCTACCTTTTGGGGTACTTTTTCGGGATTGCTCCGTTTGAGGGCTGGACCCCCTTGGGTCCCTTATTTCTATTCATTCGGCCATATACGTGCGTGAGGGTGTATTGATACCTGACCATGGTCATGTACTTTCATGAGCGTTTTTTACACCACCCCCTTTGTTCATCCCCTACCCCCATATGACGTCATCAATGCAAGCTGAACGAGGCTCGTTCCAGCTTTGCCAGGGTCTTTCGTGAGGTGCTTTCCAGCACTATCCAGTGTGAGCTACGTTCCTGGGTACTTTGCATGTCTGGGGCACTGCATATTATCTGTACATTCGCCATTATACTGTACGGTGGTGTTTTTGAGGGAGCCACATGTTCATTGTCCTGTCACGAGCGTTTTCCCCTACCTCCCCTATTGCTCATCCCACCCCCTTGTTCTCGTCACCACCATATACGTTCGTGAGTGTGTTTATGCCTAGCTAGCGCGTGTACGCGGCGTAGCCACGTACAGGGGTTCATGTACGTGGCGTAGCCTCGTACATGAAAGTAGCTGAGCTACTTTCTGGGCTCTTTTCATGAAAGTGGCTGAAGTCTGGCTCGGTTTCAACTCGAAGGGCAACGCGAACACGACCGCCGGCTCGGAACCGCGTGCGCCCGCAGGCGCAATATTACGGCGCGTGCGCGAACGCCTAAATATTTCGCTGGTTATGTTTTGTGAATAATAATAAAAATAATTGGTGCGGCTTGAGGTAGTGTTAGTGATAGTAACCGTTAGGGATAGTATATATATATATTATATATTATATAATATATATATATATATATATATATATATAATAATATTATATATATAATTTATTGATAATATAATATTTTTGTTTTTACTAAAAATATGTTTTATGTATAACGTAAAAATTTACGTTATATACCTAAGCTCACGTTACATCTGAGTTTAATATCAATCTATACCAGCCTAGTCTAACCTCCCTCTCTCCGTACTTACCTAGCTTCATATCTACTTCCGATCTACTTGATCTTCATTAGCATCCGCTCACTATCTCTCTCTTATTTTAATGATATTGTCTATTTGTTTTTTTCATCCCTGTTTACCTCTTCTTAGATCTATGTAGATGCTATAATCACTCAGACACATCTTCCCTCCCTCTCTCTCTCTAACTCCGCCTCTCTGATCTCTATCTTGACTCTACTCTTGCATCTGCTTATGCTGATCTTCATACTTCTCTACTTCTTTTATTTATAATTGATTGTATTACTTGTTTTCCTCCTCTTCACATACCCGTACTATCAGCTAATCTATCAAAGTTCCTATGATCGCATCTAAACTCTACGTCCTAACCAGCTATTATCTAATGATGCGTAGTGATCTAGGATTCGCTCATCCTTTTATTAAACTGTTCTTATCTTTTACTCCTATCTATCAACACTAATCATATACTCACCCTCCCTCCACCCTCCGTCTGACTCGTACCTCTGATTTTCCTTATTGATCAAGTCCGATTTTTATTCAAAAATTCTGTTACTTGCTTCTTCTTACCATTACCCATACTATGCAGCTGTAGCATATTCGTGCTACTCCTGAATGGTGTTCCACTCTGCACTATCGGACCCCCTTCCTCACTCCCTTTTTGGCGATACCGTTCTTATACGTCTTCCAGGTCGCGGTAAAAAATCCGTTATCTATTCCTCCAACTCGGATTCTCGTTAAAACCGCTAGCGCCACCCTGCCAGAAACTACCCCACCTCCCTACCTCTGACTGCGATACGTCCTTTACTCTTTACTGTTCATCAACATCGAATTTTTTTTGTTTATTAAGCATTGGGTCTGTATGTTGTCTGTGTGTTACTGGTGCTTTTCCTTTCCCTATTATCAGTGGCTAGTATCTTGGCGTACTCCACTTTGCCACCTCTCGTCTAAATGTCAACAACAATGATAGTTTCAGTATGATTTTCCCGCCTACTTCCACTACAGTTTTTTTTGCTTTTTCACAATAAGCCATCCTTCACAACCTACTGCAACTCATAACAATTTTCAGTACGCTGTACTCCTCACTTATTCCTTCCATCGTGCTACATATCTAACATTCCTGTCGTTCTTTCGTCGTGTTTCAACACCCAGTAGGCTCAGGTCAGGGATGTGAATAACTGAAAATAACTGTGTGTATTCTGGGTTATGTTCATCCATCGGTATTAATTCAACGTCGCGACACAATACGAATTCTCCAGCGTCACCCCAACCATCGACTCACTAGCCAATCAACGTTAGCGGAATCAGCCGAGCTCTCGTCCGTCAGCCAATCACCGCTCGAGACTCACTGAAAAATTCCCGCCCAGCATATTAACCAATCAAAGCTCTCGATACATCTCACCATAAAACTCAGCATTATATAAAATACATACAATTCGCAATATTTAGGCTTCATGAGGCACGAAATAAATCAGTAAACAGGGAAAAAAATTTTAATATATATAATATAATTATATAATATCATTATAATAATAATATATACATATATTAATATATATGTAAATATATATATATATATATACTATATATACTAGTATATACTATATATATCATTAATAATATATATATATTTCAATCTTGGAAACGTCTATGCATTATTATTATTATTATTATTATTATTATTATTATTATTATTATTATTATTATTATTATTATTATTATTATTATTATTATTATTATTATGTATTGATTATTATTATTATTGCAAATAATAATTAATAAAAATAATAATAAAACTAGATAATAATAATAATAATGAATAATAATATATAAATAATAAATGATAAACATCCGCATATTATTATTATTTATTATTATAATTATTATTATTATAGTATATATATTATTATCTATTATTAATAATAAAAATAATAATTAATAATAATAATAATAATAATATAATAATAATAATAATAATAATAATAAACACCCAAACATGCATAGTGGAACATATTTAACATAAGATACCTTTGTGTGTTTTTACAACTTTTGACTAATCGCAGGAGTGATAAAAACAAATTCGATGATATATATATATATATAATAATATTATATATTAGTATATATATATTTAAATGATGTTTTTATAATATATATATATATATATATATATATTATATATACCTATATATCATATATATATATTATATAACATATATATATACTATTATATATATATAATATATATATTAGTGATGCACGTAGCATCCGCGGAGCATCCCAACATTTATTTAAGAATCCGCCATCCAGCATCCGCGCCTTTGCCCTGCGGAGTGTTGCGCGGAAGATTTATTTATCGAGATCTGATAGAAGAATTTTTATAGTAAATTACTGAAGATGAATCTCGAACGCAAAATTTAATATGAGAGACATGGCGCACTTGACTCAGACTGTGTGAATGATGACTCATATCCTCACAGCATGAAGTCCATAATAATTTTGATTCAAACAGTGAGTCACATGAGATTAGCGATGCCAAAAACATCAGCGACTCTACAGCTTCTGTCTCGATGTAATACCATTAATCCGTCAAAGCGCTAAGAAGCATTTGAACCTTATCTTCAAATGAACAATGATGACAGTTTAAAAGAATGAAGGACGTTGTATATTTCAATACTTAGTATGTTAGAAAACGCCTTGGTTCTGTGGAATAATAACTCTATACTATTGCCAATCTTACTTAGCATCCCGCCGTTATAAAGCAAGCTTTTTTTTCGATAACACCAATATCAGTTCTTAGAACAACGTTTAAATCTGTCACTTATGTTGCAGTTGAAAAAACTTCAATTCGAACAGTCTATAATTAGCCACCCATTAAATGGCGAAAAAACCCTGAACATATATGGAAACCCCAATACCATCTTTCGACAAAATCAAATCAATAACAGAATTCACTTGGAAACTATCAAACAGTTTCATAGTGATGAGAAACACATCGCATTATCAAAAGATGCGAGTGCAAAATGATTGAAAACTATCACCCAAGAAAAACGACTAGATACAAATCAATGACGATCCTCATCCAGTTGTGGCTGTTAAAGCAAAATGTTGACCCCATGCTTTAAGTAGTACTTGCAAGTAATACTGCCTGCTCTTTCCAAACTACGTGTTCCAAGTAGAGAATGATTATTTAGCATGCTGCGGGCGAAAATATATGATGAAACAGAATAACTCTCTTAGCAGAAAAGGCAAGAACGAAAAATTGATTCGCGCCTCTCAAGCCAAACAACCTGATCCTATATGGAATTTCAATACCTAGTGCAAAAAGTAAGATATATAAATCCTATGTGGAATATAAGATTTCGAATTCATTCAGGCCCGTCGGTGTAGGTTTTTAGCCAGGAGAGAAGTTCGGTTGGGGGTGCATAATCCTGAGTGACGTTCCCGAGTTCCTCGCACAGCCCTGTTACAATCCAGGTACACAATATATATTAATACGATTGCGTTACGCCTATAAAACGTCTGACTCTACTAATCAGATTATTAATATACTAGTCTAGAGGCTATATACTTTATATTATCATATATATCTTCCTAATACTATATATATATAACACCACCACATCCTAACGACGGTCGTCGCATCCCTAACCGATTGATAACTAATAATTCTATCACTCAGATACTATATTATACTATATATACTAATATAATATATGACTTATCTTAAGCTCGCCGCGTCCTATACAAGCCGCTCTACTTATCCGCACACTACACTACACACTTACTAAATGAATATGACAGCCACCCTCGCTACACACCGTTACCTCTCCTATATCCCAATTCACCTTAATCTATCGCCGTCCCATCTAACGTCTAACGTACTTCCCTATCTGGTAATTGTACTGATAGTTAGATTACTATATTATTATATAACTGCGAGTACCATTGATAATGGCTGTCATCACAGAGGCCACGAGTAAATGAAGACATATCATAATGTGAAACGCAACAATGCAGTTGCTCTATCAGACACTTAGTTACACTTTCTATCTAACCGCAATTGTCCGAAAAATAAGATCATCTGTAATACTTTCAATGAGTAACCGCTTAATAAAGTATATCACAACCAGAATACAAAGTGCGAATACTAATTCGAGACGGAGAATGAAAGGGCATACATAATTCACGTAGATGACACTTAAGAAGTATCTTAGTCAGATCAATCATTTCCAAGATCACCCCTTCATCCTTTCGAAATGTAATTGACATGCACTTCTTTACCTTTTCTGTCCTGGAGTTAAAACATCAGGCAACCTGATGTCAATGTGGCACCTCTACTCTGGTTTTTGTCGCGATGAAGTAATTTCCATGCAATGCTTCGCGACACTGCTGCTGTCCCCCTATCTAGATCTCTGCAGGTGCAGGCCGCGTGCTACAGCTATCTTATTCGATGTTGCTTCGTCAGTGCTGCTAAAAGTGTCTTTCAGACCGGAGATACTATGTTCGTGAACATGATATATAATACATACGTCTATGCGAATAATGTCCGGTGTCTCGTATAACTTCGTCGCCACATCATCATCATCATCACTTCTCTCTCGATTGCAAGCCCCGAGAGATTGTGTTGACGTAAAACAATCCCTGGATCACACAGTCCTATACTCGCCTGTTCCTTCCAATTCATTTATTACTATCATCTCAAAGAAAAACCAACCATAGGCGCGTGAAGCGCGTAAATCGAATAGTAGAGTCTGACATATTTATTAAGGGGAAGTTCAACTATAACTAAAGTAAGATTCACACATTTAGACATCTCTAAATGGAAGATACACATCGAGTAACCATGCGAAAATAGTGTCTAGTCTCCATATTTGTAGGTCCGTAAAGAACACATCAGACCAGTAATCCCTCCATAGAGCTCCGCGGAATATAAGAATGTAAAATGAGCATCGTGTTATACTACAATCTGGCTTCAATAATACAAAGGTTTTAATGGACTAGATGGTCCCCTGATTATTAGATTCCCAGGAATCTCCTCAATATAGAAATATGCGCGGGACAACGCCTGAGCGCAGCATAACGAATGGCGGGAACTGCCAGATTATGTAAATCGGTCTGAATTGCAAATGCCGTGAATCGAGCACTCTCAGTACAAAATATAGCTTGCTCAGAAGTAAATGTTTGTCAATGGCTACTATATCAATACGTAAATACACTTCATACAACAATTTGTTGGCCCTTTACGTCAATTTGCAACAATATGTCTTATTTTATTTATGGTTTATTATTTACTTTATATTTCATTATTACACCAATTCTCTAATTTCATTTAACATAAACTATCCTTTCACGCTTAACATCACTATTGTTACGACTATCGCCCATTCATTGCTATGATATTTCGGTAGCTTAACGTAGTTACAAAAACATCAGCAGCGAAAACTTAATTTGAGCCCAGGCAAGTTTACTCTTTACAAAAGAAAATCATAGTTCGCCGCTACTACAATCGTTTGAATCACAACAATACAAGGCGAAAATTGAGAATAATTTAAATCCACAAAGAATAAACAAAATTCGATCGATCCAACTGTATATATATCAAAAAAGTCCCCCCAAAACAACGTCCAAAGCATAAAACACCCTTAATGGAAAGGGAAAACTAAATTTATGAATTACTCCATCACAGTTCAAAGCAAAATTCTCTCATCAGCAGGTAATTACTAAATTTAGTTCTTAAGTATACTTGCTTTTAGAGCTACGTTCTTAATTAGTGCGTGGATAATAAAATGATTTTTTACTGTATTGGACCTAAAATGTCATTAACACATTAAAGAAAGTAAGTCGCGATACTATAGGTTCTCATGCCAATACAATGAGACAAACTCTGTTACCACATATTTAGCAAGAAACACTGTCTATGATCTGGGCGCTTTTCTTATCTTTCCATTCTATATCATATTATGTGGAGCGCGTTATGTCGCTTCTTCTAGGCTTGCATGCAACATGTAGCAGCTCTATAATGTTAACACTTCCTCCACCCTGGACATATGCTACAGTACCGTACATCATACATTATTCATATACATAATCATTCTTTATCTCTCTATTATTAGGCCTGACTTAGCTTATCTATAGCTTATCCTCAGATATACTCTTAAACTAACTTTTCTATCTCATTCTTCCAGCAACTAACATCATAAATCGTATAAGTCGGCGCCTGCAGCTGTCTTGTGGATCTATAGGAAAACAAGTGCGACACTCTATCGTTAAAAGACATACTTTAAAGAACATATTATCAATCATCTGCTGGATTAGCACATTCCCCCATATGCATATTCAACAAAACTAAGTTTTCCCCACAATAAATCAACACACATTACAACATCGAAGTCCCAGTGAGATATGACTAATACTTATTGCGCGTTACCCCGAACTCTTACATAAAGACCTTAAAACAACTAGAAAACTATGCCAAATAAAACTTGTCGTCAGACTATTACTACGATCCCTAGAACACACACACACAGTCGTATTATACATCATCTAAGCATAGTAACTGCGTATCCTATTGTTGCTATCATCCGCCTTCGCGTGTCACATTATTTAGAAGTAAATAAAGTAAACATATAAAACAGGATACTCATCAATCATTCATACCTTTTGAATTGATCCTAATCTGTGTACATAACTATACCATAGACATCCATTACCGAGCTCGACATTTATTACCGATAACGCTTTGCCATAGAGTATGGCACCTGTAATCCGTGCGATCATCTCCACTTACATCCCTCCCAAGCTAAACTAGCAGACGTGCCCCTCACCTCTTATTCTACACACCGTATTCCACTTGAAGCACGTCGAATAAATAATAGTCTCGCAGATGGGTGTGTTTGCAAGTTTACGCTCATACAAGAAAGCCTCTTGATAAATTAGATGAATTGAATTAAAATATTTACATCATGAGGTACACTAGCAAAAGGCGCAACTTTCTTTTACCAAGCGTTCTTACATTATAATTTCTGTATCCACACCTAATTTTAATCTACATGGACAGCCAATAGTATCAAATAATTATCGATATCGGAAGACTAATTAAATGCACAAGTTGAATCAATCATCCTAAACATCATGGATCGCTCATTAATAAAGTCTCCGATGATTCACCCCACTTAGGCTGCCCAACTCTACATTTAATGTCAACAATCAAATATAACTAAACTATAGTCGCGCTTAACACGAACACTGAATAGCTTATTAATAAACGCACTGACACTATCTCGACTTAAAATCACCACTAAGCACGCACGATACAAGCAATACAGCCATTGTCATAGTACTTATCTACTGCTGCGTAACTATGCATGCCAACTTATTGGTCACGGTCATCTTTAGATTAGGCTAATACCCCGTTTTATCAAAATATCCGCTTTACTCACAAATGACACTGACACGTAGCTAGTGCCTATCCTTATAGTTACTCCCCTATGATTACCCACAAATAGCAAACACCTTTTAATCTGGTTATCCGCAAAAGTGCCATATGTAAACAGGCTAAGCAACAAATCATCCTTTAATGTTCATGCAAAAGCGCACACAATTAAACACTTGATATAATAAGCAGCTTAGGCAATATCACATGGTGTACCGTGATTATACAATCAATTTAGGTGAGATGCGGAATAGGGGATCGCCACCCAAAAAAACAAACAAATACAACTGGAGAAACCAATTGTAATATTGCAAATCAGTTATTGCAATTTATTGTTACATGCATATATAATAAATATTGATCCGTTTTTATCTCAAAAGTGTATTCAGCTCCAAACCTCAAATAATAGTTAGGAGACATTCATGCGAACTTCATCTGGGTAATTCCCCACTTCTCTTCCTCCTCTATCTCTAGACGTGAGTTAACATCAAAAGCAACCGTTAATCTTATCCAAAAAGATACTAGCGCACGACTGCCCTATGACACGTATAAGACATTAGAGACAGATTTTCAGTTTTAGCAGAAATAAAACAAAAATTATCAAGGCGAATTTTAACTTTCACATACGCGTGAATTTCAAGGTGAATTTATGAGATAATTTGAAGAATTCTTTTCCATAGATTGTCATTATTCATTGTCATTATTAAGCCTCCACTGTAGTGTCGTAGCGAGTATAATTGAAATACTAATACCCTCCAAGACAATGATGTAGCAAGCTTCATTGGTGAAGTGAAGCCCCAATGGAATAAATTGTTATTGGAATTGTTAGGTAAATACATGAATACAGGCATCCGTTGTAATGTCACAAAAAGCTTCCCATATTTGACCATCTCAGAAACCCCGCACTGGGTTAATCCCTGACCCGCCGCGGGGTAATCTTCAAACAGACGAAGCTCCTCTCTTGATTATGTCTTAGCTTTCACCCGATATAAAGTTTGCACTTCACGCATGTTTGGGAGAAAAGCGTAAACGACGACTACTTTACTTCTAAGCTGTCTATCTACCGTTCATAGAGCACATTGCCGATCACAACCTTACTATAAAAAAACAGAAATCACTGACCTACGTCACCACCCCAAGTATTTCTAATTGGAAAGAAAACCATCCCGGCAAGTCTCGCGTAGTGCTTGATTCGCCTAGCGGTCACTTATCTCTTCACCGTTTCTGGGTTCAGCTACATACAGCTACAGGAACGGGACAGAGCATCAGCTCGACGTTAGTTGGACCCCGACAGATGTCGTAGTCCTCCCGAAGTCGGAAACTACCTTCCATCATGTGTGCTAGCATGAGTTCATCTACAAGATCTCACATATTTTCAAGTAGAGCTATCATACGGTAGGCAATCCTCACCTAAACCTATCATATCCTCTCATTTCTCTTACTCGCACTCGTCTACTCGTCTGATGCATATCCTATGACCATACTCACCTCCTTTATCCACTGCATCATGAGACGTCCTGCTATGCAATGCTACTTATGTGAAATTATGTAGTTCCCGGCAGAGCCATAAGGTCCTTAAGACACGTGCAACTCGGACGGTAAGCCTCTGACAAGAGAACTTAGTTTCACTGATGTCCCACACTCGTCCAATAGCCTCTTCAGATACAGACCTACGCTAATGTCCCATATTCTTCAATCACACCATAACCGCAACACCCTACCTTGAAGCTCGCTATCTGTCAATGACTCTCGCACATTAGTTACCGTTAATACAGCACCTGATCGTGCACCACCTAAACGTCATTGAGTATAGAAACAGCCTATAGGCCCTTCCCTTTCATCGTTTTTGCGGAGTTGCGAAAAGACACGCTCCCTGGCCCCCCAAATTTTCGGGTACGCGAGTGCTTTATCATGAGAGTTCTAGGTGAAAGCTCAGGGCTTCATAGTCGGGAATCCCAAGATCTTTGAGCGTATTTACCCAAAGTCCCCTTTCAGCTCCTCCAAAGGCCGTTTTCGCATGCTGGGTAGTCCCAATTTATGACTCTTCACCGGTTTGACAGCACAAGGTTTGCCTTATTCTGGGAACAGTTCTGGATGCTTGACCCTATACAAAGTTCACCATTCCCAAGAAACTGGCGGCAGATGTTTGACCGGTGCGAATGGGGTGAAAAGCTCCTAAGGCACCCTTTTACGATTTTCTCAGAGGGAGATGCCTGGCTTAGGAAACACCCGATGCACCCAAAAACCCCACTACTGTAGCGCAGAGGCGGGACTTTTTGAAGCTTGAGTTTGTAACCGTTTGTTTCCAAGCATTTTAGAACTTGCCTTGTCAAAGCTTGAGAGTCGATCTTCAACTGTTTCACTCAATAATTGATGTCGTCCAGCTTACACCATACACCTATGGACCATTGGAATGACTATACCTTCTTACACGACTAATCCTTCTGACCCAATCCAACATCATTAAGCCAACGTTGGACAACGCCTCGCCCGGCGCACGTTACTTAACACCGAAGCGCAGATTTTCTAGATTTCCACTATTGCCGAAAACAGCGGAATGTCTAAAAATGGCAGTTTTTTCAACAACTGTATCCGGCCTCGATGGCCTAATCCTGGTAATCAGCTGTACGAAACTAACATCGATAGCTAGAGAATAGCCACAATTACTGTCCCGAACTGTATATACACCATATCGATTAGAGTTATCATTGGAACGCAGTCCGGTTTTGTGATCTTAAGTTTCCTCACGGTAATCGCATTAACAAAGCCCGAGATTTATACGCCGTCTTCCCTGAACCAGATCTTTATACCTGACACGCGCGCTATCCTGCGTTTCATATCAGGCAGAGGAAGCATACTTACTTGTAAGACGACATAGATGTTTATCTCTTGTTTTTCCAGTTCAGAGCTCTCCCGGCAATATTGAACTACTTCTTAACTATACTCGATTATCCTCCTATTCTGGTGCCAGACGTCGCAAACTGCGAATCTCACTAAATGTGGATTCTCTTGACTATGACGTTGCGTTTTCAACCTTCACGATGGTGTGCTTATATTGGATGGCACTTCCCACCACCCCATCCATCCGCTGAATCGCACCCAAAAACTTAAAGATCGCAGCGTGCATTTTCTAGTACCATCCATAATCCGACTTGTTTCGTGTATCTACTACCTCTCTTATGGCTATAAGCTCAGAAAAAACAAATTCCCCTCTTATCCATCTGTCCGGGAAGTAGCTCAAAACTTCCCTCTACATCGAACAGAAAACATTCGCAATAGCATGATCGTCTCCACACTGCTTATAGCAATGGCCAGCGGCTTCTAACGCGAGGAACAGTACTCTCCTCGCGTTGAAGCAACACGACATCGCTGCAGCGCGCCTTTAACGGCGCTCGCCCATTACCTGGCTATCATCACCGTTCTTCGGCTATTTTATCTATCTGGGTTTATCGCATAGGGTTCTTACACTAAACAGCGGTATGGTTATGGCTAGCGACGCATGTCCTAGCCCATGACGCCTACGATGCGTGCCCAGAAATTCCGAAAACAGGTGCGTCAAGGACAATCACTCTCTGGCGACCCACTTAGCAACCCAACCATGACAAAAGGTTGCATATATTCTTCCGTAACTCTCTAGCCCCGACCCATTCCTTACGCTTGATCCACACATTCCAATATTATGTGATGAGCGCAGGCCGACAACCTATTACGCATGCCTACGCCACATACGATTTTAATAGCACCACTCAGAGATATGTCTATCTAAGAAAGAATGTTCTTAAACTTTCGCGAGCTGTCTTGGCGCTTATAGCACTTCTTGTGGACCCCCACCTCCTCCCTGTTCGTGCTTCGTTAACTCATTAACTATCCTTCGAGTCAGAACAATGGATACGAGATAGGAGTTCGCGTTCTCTTTTTAAGCTAGGCTCCTAAAGAACCAACCGGAGCAAAGCATTAGGGTCCGTGGAATTATCAAAAAGTGAAAAGGTAGTAAAAACACCAGTATGGGCCGAAGAAAATATAAAAGTGCATTCTAGTATAAAGAACTAACTGGAGCTATTATGAAGTCACGCGCCAGACCGCTATGCCTATTTGATCCAATTTCGGTACAGGAAGTTCGGAGGGAAATAGTTTATAGGTAGTTTCCTCGCAACCAAGTCCGACCAATAAAGACTTTACAGAAGCCCCACCTCCTCCGCGCTAGCGTCTCCTCGTATCGTATCTGTCACCGATCCATTTATCAGCCGAAATATAACTTTTAACTCGTCGACGGCGCCAAAAAGCCTACGAAAATGATCAGGGATCAGCGTGAACTGATTTACAATCCAACCTGACTGTTCGCAGCTTTACAATTCTAGACAGGCAAGTTGCGACGGTTTAGGATCTCCACAAATGCGATATTTTTGTTAACCCTCAGCGCGAGGCTTGATTGCAGTAACGACCCACTAAGAACATTCTTCACCAGCGGACCTCAATCTTCTGGGAAGAGACCAACGGTTTAAAGGAATCTGAACAAGCTTCATCTGTACCTTTTACAATGCGCCTTCCAAGTGAGACTTTGAACAAGCCATCACAAGGATCCCAGTAAAACAGCCTCGGAAGTCCTTTTGGTTTTCCTTCAGTGGGACCGAGACTGCTTCTCTGTCTTGATGTGGATTTTCCATAATAAACCTTATGAACTGAAACGGTTCTACGGGCATTATCTACTGGGGAAGCAGACTTATTTCGACCTTGTCTTGGAGGAGTCCCATGAGTACACCTCATACCAGAGTGGTGGACCACCACCAGAAGCGGGCAGTTGAAAAACTTCTGGGATAGTGGGGCGAGACTGTGGAGCGAACGCTCCGGAACCTACATTCATCTTGCGAACGTACCCTCCTTTCTTACACAGTAACACAAATTCCCCCAAGAATTGTTAGCCAATCCCGCATACTGATGTCCTTTCTTTTCACAAAATTCACAACAATGCACTTTCCCTTCATCTTGGGTGTTATATAGAAGAGGGTCATATCTTTACGATCTGTCTCTCGAGAATCACGTGCCGACATCACGGGGACGCGAAGTCGACCATCGGATGGTTTCATTTATGCGCACATCAACGATTTGGACACGTTGGTGCCCATGAACGAAGCGATGAAACCCGACAACGTCCGTGCCCTTTGATCGCCAGACAGTGCGGGATCGAGACTCTGTCCTATTCGAGTCAGGGTTACCGCCGCCCAGTTGTGTCTGCATATAGTCATTTATCTGATATCGACATCGGTGACTCGTTTAACTTCTCAATCTCCTATGAATGTTATTATGCACCATATTTCTTTGA